>JBCEWC010016776.1:0-12901 GCA_038996855.1 Solanum aculeatissimum
CATGTGGTATCCGGTGATGGCATCAAGGTTGATCCTAAGAAAACTGAGGCGGTAAGGGATTGACCTAGACCATTGACCCCTTCGGATATTAGAAGTTTCCTTAGTTAGGCCGACTACTATAGGAGGTTTGTTAAGGGATTTTCTTCTATAGTGTCTCCATTGACCAAATTGACTCAAAAGAAATCCAATTTTGTGTGGACTAGTGAATGTGAGAAGAGCTTCCAAACTTTGAAGGATCAACTTATATTGGCTCCGGTTTTGACTTTGCCAAATGGTTTAGATGGATTTGTGGTGTATTGTGATACATCCAGTGTTGTTTTGGGTTGTATGCTTATGCAACATGGTAAGGGGATAGCCTATACTTCCCGACAATTAAAGGTGCATGAACAAAATTCTTCGACTCATGATCTTGAATTAGCGGCGGTGGTGATTGCTTTGAAAGTTTGGCATCATTATTTGTATGGGGTTCATATGGATGTGTTCACCGACCGTAAAAGCTTGCAATATGTGTTCACTCAAAGGGATCTTAATTTGAGGCAAAGGAGATGGTTGGAACTTCTTAAATATTATGACATGAGTATGCTTTACCACCCCGGCAAAGCCAATGTTATGGCGGATGCTCTTAATAGACATTCTATGGGGAGTGTGGCACATGTGGATGAGGGAAAGAAAGAGGTAGCAAAGAATGTGCACCGTTTGGCTAGGTTGGGTGTGAGGTTGACCGAAAGCGACAATGGTGGCATCTTTGTGAAAGGTGGATCTGAATCTTCATTGGTAGTTGATGTTAAGGCTAAGGAATATTTAGATCCTTCTTTGGTGGAATTAAAAAAGTTGGTCGCCGATGGTAAGATTGAGGTTTTCTCCCAAGGGGGAGATGGTGCTTCGGTACCAAGATCGTTTGTGTGTTTCGGATGTTGATTGCTTAAGGGAGACTATTATAAAAGAGGCTCAGAATTCACAATATTCTATTCATCCGAGATCTACCAAAATGCATCAAGATTTGAAAGGGTTGTATTGGTAGGAGATGAAGGTCTCCAGTTGGTTGGTTTTAAATTGGTGAGGCAGCCTTGATAGGCCCAGACTTGGTGGTTGAGGCTATTGAAAAGGTGAAAATGATCCGGGAAAGGTTGAAGACGGCCCAAAGTCATCAAAAGTCTTATGCGGATGTGAGAAAGAGGGACCTTGAATTTCATCTAGGTGATTGGGTGCATGTGAAGGTGTCCCCCATGAAGGGTATTATGTATTTTGGCAATAAGGTAAAGTTGAGTCCAAGGTACGTCGGACCTTATGAGATTTTTGAGAGAATTGGTAATGTAGCTTACCGGTTGGACTTGCCTTTGGATATGAGCTCCATTCATCCGGTTTTCCGTGTTTCCATGTTGAGAAAGTTGGTTGGTGACCCCAAAGCCATTACACCTTTGAAAAGTGTGACCATCGAAGAGAACTTGACTTATGAAGAAGTACCGGTTGAGATTTTGGATCGACAAGCGAAGCGGCTTCGCAACAAGAAGGTGGCTTCGGTTAAGGTACTTTGGAGAAATCAAAATGTGGAGAGTGCAATGTGGGAAGAGGAGTTGGACATGAAGGAAAAATATCCTCACCTCTTCCAATCTACTCAAGCCTAAGGTACTAGGTTTTATCCTTTAACTTGTCATAATTCTTTGTTTCTTGAGTTTCATGACATTGCATGCATGCATGAGCCCGAAAATGATTTAAATGAAATTTTAAATGGGTTTTGAATGATTTACGATATGATGCATGATCCCTTGAGTTTTGGTTAGCATGTCTCTTGTTTTGTGATTGATGTCCTCAAGCCCTAGTCTTAGCTCATTCGAGGACGAATGTTCCCAGGGGGAGATGATGTAACGACCTGAAACTTTTTGAAAAATACTTATGGTTGGTCTTTCATGATGTTATACTGGTCATGGTTGAGTTTTGGTAGCCACGGGTTGAGTTTAAGTGGTCGAACGCAAAATGAATCTTTTGGTGGCCTAGAGAGGCCGTTTGGACAGTGAAATTTAAGTTATCATAACTTTTGATATGGGTGTAACCGTGTGGTCTGGTACATATCAAATTTAAGCTCTTTGAGTTAGCTTCACAACACAACTGGTTTCACTTGATTCGGAGTTCGTGTGAGGAAGTTATGGCCAAACGAGTGGCACTGCCTGAAATTTGAAAGACATTGGAGATAGGCCCTGAAATGGGCCCAAGGCAAATACAACGGACTGTGTGAGGGTCCACTGTCTGTGTGGGGATCTGTTCCATGGTCCAGTGATCTAGGGGTTGCCAGGACCTACACCAAAACCCAAGTCATGGCTCACGGACCACCCCACGGTCCGTGAGACCTTGTACGGCCCATCAAGTGGTCCGTTGAGTGGGGAAGTGTCTTGGCCAAGGCTGGGAGTTGATTCTTGGGGAAAGTGTGGCTCCACGGACTTGTACACGGTCCGTGTGAAGCCACAAGGCCCATGAGTCCCCTGATCAAGTGGTCTAGAAAGTCCTCCGAGAGTTCGCATTGAAGTTTTGGCTAAGTGTTGGTTGATGGCACCTCGTACGATCCGTGAGTCATTTTCAAGGCACTGTAGAACCTCCGTGTCACTCTACTTGGCAGTTAAAAGACCGTTTCATTAATGGTAATTTTGTGAATTAATAAATCCCTAGACCCCTTTTAGGTATCCTAAAGTCTCCTAAACCCCTAAAACACGACCGTAACCTTTATTCATCTATTGTAATATTCTCAAGACCTTATCAAATTCTTTCAAACCTCTTGATTACCATTGTTGAAGATTTGAAGGAAATTTGGGGAAAACTTTCAATTCTTGCTTCTTTACTCAATTCAAGTGCTCGGGTATAAGGTATGTGGGATTTGATTCAAGGATCTTCTTTCATCCTTGAAGACCCAAGAACCCTAACCTTTAAATTATGATTTTAAGATTCTTCAAGTTATGGGTTCTTCCATTATAGATGTAGTTTAGTGTTGGTAATTGTGTGCTATAGTTTTTAGGTGATTTAAATATGTTTTTAAGGCTTGAATTTTTTAATGTTCATGGAAACCCTTGATGAATCAAATTGCATGTCCCTTTCATGATTTAATTATGCATGGGTAAATTACATTATGCTTTAATTATGGATTTTCACATGAATTATGATGAATTACCTTTCAAATTGTGAATCTAAGTTCGAATTCCATTACCCATGTTCTTGATCCTGATTCATGGCATATGCATGTATATTGATATGTTGAAACTCTTGATGAAACTCATGTTTTGAATGTAATGTTAAGACTTGTGATCACATAGTGTCCTTGCCCTGGCTCTTTGAGTATATTGGGTGCTTGCTCCATATTGACATATTTTGAATTCTTGATATGATAAGCTATGTAGATGAGTACTCTTATTGCATTGACATGGAATGATCATGAAATGTTTTGCAAACTCTTGATGACCCTTGGCCTAAGCATGAACATGATTTGAACTATGGTTTGTTTGACTAATGATGCATGTTTTGAAAATGAATGTGAGTCTTCCTATTTGAAGTTGTATGTACCTATACGTATTCTCGTGGGATGAGACTTAGTACCGAGGGATTGGAAGCAGGTGGACTATCTCCACAGGGTCCATACTCCTTTCCTTCACACCAAGTTCCACCATGGGTTTTCTCCTGATATGGGATGACTTTCATGTTTCCCCTTGATTCAAGGGTGATTAGGGTACTACTTGGCAAGTAGTCCGGATTCGGGTAGTGGCTCGCTCAGGTCTTTCCATGTTGTCAGTTTAGGTCACATCCTCGATTTATGTATTGATCATAGGATTGTATCTCATGCATCATGGTATAGCATCTTGTTATATTACTCTTTGGCTACGTGCATTCCTTTTGTATCACTTGTCCCCTTGTCATGTTGCTTGGTTATACTACATTGTCATATGCATTGCATGCCTGCATACTCAGTGCGGACGACGTTTGACTTTTGATTAAAGACTTTGCTAGTGGTGAGCCCTTTGGTTTAAGGGCAATAGCCACTGTCTATTCTATCTATTTTATGTTATAATATTTACTTCCTTATGTCTTGAGGGTGAGCCTCAAACTTGTCGAGGCCCCGCTCATTCATGTAGTGGTTTATTGGACCACTCTAGACTTTTGTACGTTGATTTGCTATGTTAAATATTTTTTTATGTAAAACTATGCTTATTTAGCCTCGATTATGAGGATTTGTCATTTATTACGCTTATGTTATGAATGTTAGGAAATCTTGATTGAATATATGCTTATGTGGAAAGTCCCATAACCCCGGTGTGCCCCCATAGTGGAATTCTATTTCCCCTTTTTCCTTAGATATTATTGCTACATGCTATGTGTATTCATGATTGTCCCATTCCCGTTATTTCCCCCATAGCTTGAGTCCCAAGTTCCGAATCCCTTAGAGCTTATGTGTTATGTGTTTAGCTTCCGCGCTTCCTCACTGATGTGTGTAATGATGCCATGATGGCTTGATCGAGGGCCTTCGGATTCTCCTTCACCATGTCACATCTAGGCCCCCTATCCGGGTCGTGACATAATACCTTTCCTCAGGGATACTTTTAAGAGAACTTACTCGCCAACCTGATAGGTCATGTCTTTAACCTTGAGATATACATACTATTTTTATCGAATCTAGGCTACTAAGAGTTTAGCTTGGATGCTCTTACTTTGTTTTGAGAATTCTTCACCAAATTAACCCCAAAAGGTTCCACATCATCAGTCTCAAACAACCCAATAGGTGATCTATACCCTCTCCCATAAAGGGCTTCAAAAGGAGTTATATAAATACTAGAGTGGTAGCTATTAATATAAGAGAATTCACATATTAGGAGGAATTGATCCTATGACCACTAAAGTAAATTACATACGCCCTCAATATGTCTTACAATACCTGGATAGTCCTTTTTGATTGCCCATTAGTCTATGGATGAAAAATTATGTTAAAATCAAGCTAGGTACCAAACTGCTTATGTAAATTTACCAACAATTTGGATGAAAATTGCATACAACGATCTGAGGTGATAGAAAGGGGCGCTCTATGCATCCTTACTATCTCTTTCACATAAAGCTTTGCCAATTGTTGGGCATTTTAATCCACTTTGATAGGAATAATGTGGAATCACTTTGTTAGTCTGTCAACCACAACCTAAATATAGTCAAAATTTCCCAAGGTCTTAGGAAGACCCACAATGAAGTCCATAGCTATCCTCTGCCACTTCCATTAAAAAATGGGTATTTTCTAAAGTAAGCTTGTTGGCCTTTGATGTTCATATCTCACATGTCGATAATGCTGACACTTGGCCACAAACTCTACTATGTCCTTCTTCATACCAAACCACTAATAAAGTCATTTCAATTCTTGATACATCTTGGTCACACCCGAATAAATAGAATATTGTAAAGTATGAGCCTCGACCAGTATCTTTTGAGTTATTCCACTCACATAGGCAACATAGATTCTTCTCCTAAAACTAAGCATACCATTAGAATCCATAGAAGCATCCTGTGCCTTGAAAGACACTATCTACTTCCTCATATAATTCAAATCCTCTTCCTAAAACCACTTGGTCTTAATCTCCTCTATGAAAGTGGGTCTCAATTCAATATTGTCCAACACCCAACGTTTCTCTAAGATGCTTAGATTTATGAACTTAGTCTCCAATCCCTGATTTTCTTTAACCAAGGGTGGCTTGGCCACATCTAAATAAACTAAACAACCCATACATAGGTTTCTGGATCAATGTATCTGCCACCTTATTAACCTTACTTAGGTGATACTAAATAGTGATATCATAGTCTTTAATAAATTTGACCCATCTCAGTTGTCTAAGGTTCAAGTCCCTCTAAGTTAACACATACTACAAACTGCGATGGTCAGTGAACACCTCACATTTATCACCATCAAGATAATATCACGTGATTTTTTGAGCAAACACCACCACTGCCAACTCAAAGTCATGTTTTAGTTAGTTTTTCTCATGAACCTTTAATTGTCATGATGCATAAGGTATGACATTTTTATCCTGCATCAACACATCACCCAAACCCATACATGAAGCATAACAATAAACAACAAAACGTTTACCTTTCATAAATAATGTTAGGATTAGGGTTGTAGTCAAAAGAGTCTTGTGGTTTTGAAAGCTCTCTAACATTTATCTGTCCACTCAAATGGCACATCCTTTTGGGTTAACCTTATCAAATAGGTAGTAATCAAAGAAAAAAAAGTTCATGATCCAAGCCTATGGCCTAGTCATAACATAACAAGTGAGGGGCTCAAAGTCACCTCATCCAAGCCTCTTAGCATTCATCAAGTATTCATAGGTGATTAACCAACATTGAGCGGAATTACAAGAGGGGAATGGAACTAAAGAGAAACATTCAATCATTTGAAACATGCAAAGAAGTCAACTCAAACATAAAGTCTGAACAAACCATTCTACATAAACACTTGGCAGGGTCTAAGACATACCGAAGCTCCCCTCAAATAAAAAAGTCATAAAAACAAGATAGAAATTAAAAGTCTTCATAGAGAACTCAAACTATGTAGATGTCTCGAAGATACAAAGTATGAAGGAAGAGGTGAAATCCCCAAAACTAAAATGGTCACCAATCAACTACTAGTCTTGAACGTCAAATCTAGCCATGTATCAGAGGAGGAGGAGGAGTGTCGGTCCGTACATGGTGACATCATATAGGCAAAATATGTGTTAGTACATTTGAATATACTAAGTATTCTAGATTCAATGCAAACATGAAATTGTAATTCCATTATGCAAAAATTGTTAGGCCATTATTCAAAACATGTAATACCATAGCCAAGGAATAAAGCTCAATATGAAGTAAAGGCCAATGTAACATGTGAAGAAAGTTTAAGGCAACACAAATATTATATTCGTAACTCGTGGGATAAAATCATAACCAACATATAAGACCATATGAGCTACTACATGAAATCAAACATAACCCCCTACATTAGCATAGGGAGTCCACCTGCCAAGTGGGAACTCTGTCAACTTATGAATGCATATCTTAGTTTACATAACTATTATGGATCCACTAGCCATAGCCTACAAGGACTCCTGTGGTGGCTCATAGTTAATGGGACAAGAGATTGCTTCAAAGGTTTCCTTATAGAATGCCACCTCAATGCATCATTCAGTGCTAAGTCAATCCTACATAATACTTTAAAATGCTAGCATAGTCATGTATCATAACTTACTTGGATGCCACTCAAGTAAAAATTGACCTTTCACTTTGAGGGTCCATCATAAACATCATTAAGGGCTTTGCAAAATGCTTACATCTTTGATAATATTCATAATTTTTTAACTTACTTTTAGGCCCTTATCATCAACATCATGTAATAACATCTTAAACTTAGTAGGCTTAGACAATGACTTTAAAACCTCATGCTTTAAGGAAATAATGCAAGTTCATGATAAAATTCATCAAGTTCAAATCATGATTACACAACCCACATCAATATTAAAAACCATAGATAATGAAACCATGAAATTTAACTTGGTAACCACAGGGACTCATAGTACATATCATATTACATCATTTGAATCAAAATAACTAAAAACATATCTTATAAACATCATCTAAAAACATGCTCATGGAACTCATAAATTTCAAGAGCTTAATGTAAAGGTAAAAGGATTTGTGGTTAGTCTTTGTGGGTAAAAGGAACCCACAAATCAAGTGCACATACCTGATAATGACCTTAAGAAAAGTATTAAAGAAGTTGAAGAAAAAATCCCTCAGAAGAAACCTTAGTCCTTTCCTTGCCTTAGACAATGTTTTGCCTTAGAAAATTGTAACAAAAAATGGAAATGGTCAGAATGAGAGTGAATGAGGAATTAGGGTTTGATATGATAGGGGAAAGAATCCCAAAAAGGCATAGTTTCGAGCTTAAGGTACGGGGAAAGAATAAAAATTCCCATCATTAAAATTGTCAAATTCCAGACCATGACCCTGATTACGAGTCGTAAAACAATCTACGGATTATACTTGGGGTTTCATCCAATTCAAATTTTGAATCTCCTGAAATTTGGTCTTCGAAGATCAATCCATGATACCAATCTACAATTTGTAGATTGGTCTACAGGTCATTGATACTATCTATAGAATACCTAGACACTTAGGAAATTTTCCAAGCTCAAGACCCCATCAACGAGACCAAACTATGGCTCATAAACAGAACTATGAGTCATCCTGTTTGTTCGTAGTTCCAACTTCATAAATTAGATTTCCCATCACTAAAGACATCAATCCATAAACCCTTTCTATGGCCCGTAGTTCCATTTACAGACCATAAATATCCTTCATACATTGCCCTTACACTTAGTTAATTTTTCATCCATGTTAACTCCATTCAAAAGCTTGATTATAACCCTTGGTTTGAACCACGGGCCGTAAATAAGGCTTGTACTTTTGACCTACAACATTTTCAGTTCACACTTCTTCTACACTTACTAACTTCCTAACTTATGGGTCATTTCAATATCTTCTCCTTGGGAACATTCATTTCGAATGTGCTAAACGTAGGCTCTAAGGAGTTAAAGAAGTAGCTAAAAGCCTAACAAGAATACAAAAATATAATTTTAAACATCTTGTCATAAAATTTTCAAACTCATGTTTCAAATACCATTCCAAACAGTCCTATGAACATGCAAACATACATAAATGACATGAAAACTGAAATGTAAGAAATTTGAGATCATAAGGCAAGGACTGATGTAGCCCAAACTACACCTCCAGCTAGAGGATAAATGGTCGTTGTCAAAATATATAACCTAATTGAGGTTAGGGTTGATCCTGGAGGGAATATTGTTAAACCCAGAGTAATTACAAGTAATTTGAGTTGAATTAACCTACTTATCTCCCGAAGGGGGGTGGATTTTATGATTGCAGTAAGTAAACCTAAGCTAGAAGCAAGTGTTATGAAATTAGTAGGAGAAGTAACTAGAGTATTGTATTCCCCGTGAATTCCTAACGCAGTATCTCTAGATAATCATAATCTTTTCAAGTGTGTAGCATGTAGAATGGAAAGTTGAGTTTATTGAACCTTTTGATCCAGGCGAGAAGTAAATTTAACTGTGTGATTTGATCCATCCCCCCAGCGTGACATTACTAACCCTTACCTTTTGTTCTAGTACAACCTGCCCTTGATATAGTGTGGTTGATTGGACAAGAAGGATCACATCGAATCTTATTAACTATAACCTTTTCCCATTCCTTACCACCTTGATCCAGTTGATAAGAATTAGGGTAAGTTATAACGTTGTCCACAGTTAAAAAGCATTCACATCGAAGGGCATAATTAATACATGCATGCACACCAAGAGTTACGAATTATCCAATTTTACCTTATTAGTTCTTCATAGTTCCTACAACCATAGTTATGGATTTAGCTAATGCATGATCATTGTATATGAAGAAATTATGTTAAAGAATAGCATAATTTAACACTTACAATGATAAATTTAAGAATAAGAAATCCAAATTCTCCACAAGAAACCACAATGTAATAATCACAAAATATGAGTTCTCAAAGTGTTTCTCTTCTCTCTCATGTGTCTCTCAACTATTTTTCTATATCTAGTATGTCCACTCTTCTAAACAAAACTATTTATAATAACTAAAATACAAATCCAAAATGAAATAGGAAAATTTGATTCGACAGCTTCTACAGACTAGAATACGGGTCGTATAAGGAACCATGGTCCCTACCTTGGCTTCATACTTTACATCTTAAAAAACTAACTTCAAATCCACGATACCTTCTTATGGGTCGGCCTTTGACTTATGTCCTATAGAGGGTTTTGTCTGATAGCTTCTCAAAAAATCACCAAAATCTGTCCCTCCGGACACAACACTAATCCACAACTCGCAAGCAATTCTATAGCTCATTTGACAGTCCATGGATACAACTTCTGAAAATTGGCCCTTCACTGGATCTTACTCACGAAACCAACCTACGGCTTGTGGAATGAACCACGGCCCATAGATTTATCCATAAATCACCAATAGCTACAAGTTTGTAGCCCTTTTCCCAAAATCATAGCGAATCTTGTAATGCTGCAAAATAACCATAAAAACACATCAAACCCACTAACATCGCTTTGAGAATACACAAAATTCCATATTTTAAGCATCAAAAGTGTTGTATTTTGGCAGCACATCAACACCCTCAACTTGGAATTGTTGTTTGTCCTCAACCGACGAACTTAATCTACATAAGCAGTATAGCAACACACAGACCTCAATCCAATGGCATACATCATCGCAAAATCAATCTCAGATACCCAAACTAATACATCGGTGCATATCAGACAGTCATTAAACAAAACAATGTAGATCCATATATATGATAGTACAACTATGACAAGTAAGGTAACCACAGATAAGCCAGAATCACGATAATAGCCTAGAATCAACAGTGTACTCAAGTTCCCTTGCAGAAAAAAGTCTCATATCTCACTCATGATAGTATTTTCAAATTCAATCCTTGGGATTAACAAAATCACTCACACTTACAACAGATATTTGAACACTGTGTTTAATATCATATGGTGTCCCCTATAATCATGACCATGACCTTTGACTACTTAGACTAGGATCGTTTTAGGACTTTCTAGGCTTGTAATGTAGGCTCAATGGCTTTGGTATGATGTTCTAGGAATATAGTGTCTAATGGCCCTTTTTAATATTGTGTTATCCTACACTTTTTCCCTACCAACGCTTTTATTATCAACTCAATCTTCCCTCTTCCTGTTTCAATTTTTTCTGGATGCCTTACTCAAACTTTTAAGTTCATTGCCTTTTGTTTTTCACATTCTTTTACTTTTTAGCACATTATTTCGGCATTTGTTTCATATTTCTTGCTCCCATAGAACATTTTTCCCTTATTTTCATGTATCACTAGCTTATACCCCATTTAGTGTGATTTCCCTTACTTCAGCCACCCTCAACTTAGGCTTTTGGCCCGAGTTGAGGTGCAAAATATCCAACCTATGAACCAGGGCCACTTTTGATTGCCACCCTCAACTTATGTTTTTTTCCTAAGTCAAGGTGCACAACATTCAAGGAAAGACCAGGGCTAAATTCAGGATTTCACATTCAAAATGGCTTGGTTACTTAGGTGTTTACAAAGAAAAGGGTACCTGCAAAGCTCAAATATTAGGATTAAGAGATACACAATCCATTTTGGTCGGTCATTTAGCCTAAGTGGACTAAACGAAGAACAGAATAAGATCCTTTCTTAACCAATTCACCTACAGTCTCAGTCAAAGTAACATGGCAAGTTTTGAATTAAAAAACAAAATACGAATTTTTCAAAGAAGCTCAGACACACATAAGCACTAATTTCACTATCAGACACTCTCATTTCATGTTTCTCATTACAATTAAACCTCAACTTATCAGAACAAGCACTGTCAAGTACCGAATTCACATGGTTATTATCAAAACTACCAAACACAAAAATTTGACGGGTGTTATTTTTCACAAAACACAATATATTCCACAGACTTTAGTAGAATATGCTACTAATACTACTTACACATCCTACACGTGTTGATTCAATAGAAAATAAATGCCCTTTGGGAAAGAACATAGGCAAGAAAACTCCTCAGACTCAAAATTTAGGATAGTTATAGGTCTTGGGTACTGAGACTTCACAAAGGCCTATAACAACGCACACCCTATCGAAAAAGATTTGTATTATCCTCAATGCACAAAATATATCAAAATAAAGCGAAGAGGTCAAAAATAACATACCTGAGTGCCTAAGCATCGGTCACTGACTATGTCTACCCACCCTTAACCTACCTTGCGGTCTCCCCATTAGCAGCAGCATTTCTAGAGGGTTCAACACCCCTCACCCTCTCAAGCTCACGAGCCTGCTAGGCCTGATGTAACAACCCAAAAATTTTCAAAACCTCCTTATGGTTGGTATTATATTATGTACTACTAGTCCGGGTTGAGTTTTGGTAGCCACGGGTTGAGTTTAAGTGGCCGAACGCAAAACGGGTCTTTTGGTGGCCTAGAGAAGACGTTTGGGCTGTGTACTTTAAACGAACATAACTTTTTATGTGGGATGAACCGTGTGGGATACTATATATAAAATTGAAGCTATTTCTGTTAGCTTCATAACTCTACTACTTTCACTCGATTTGGAGTTCAGAGGAGAAAGTTATGGCCCAAACAGTGGGACTGCCTGAAATTCAGAAGATATTGGAGATAAGCTCTGAAAAGTGGCTAAGGATAGGCCCACGGTCCATGAAACTTTTCACGGTCCATGAGGGGTTTCGTGGGGTGTTCCAGTGAGCTAGGGGTAGCCAGGAACCACTCCATGAGATAAGTCACAAGCCACAGACCACTAAACGGTTCGTGTGCACTTGGACAGCCCGTGTACTATCCCGTCAAGTAGGACAGTGGCTTGGCCAGGCCATGGTTGGTTTAGGAGACAAATGTTAGGCTCATGGGACCATGAGACGGTCATTCAACCTCCATACGGTCTGTTAAAAGTGTTTGTCAAGTGTTTCATAAAGTTCTCCGAGAGTTCGCGTTGGAAAATTGGCTAAGTGTCATTTGATGAGAGGGTGAGATGGTCCATGTGACAAGTACATGGTCACTGCAGCAACCGTGTGACTCTGCTTAGTCTCAGAAAGTTACATTTTAATACTGATAATTTCATGAATTAACATTTCTCTAAGCCCCTTTTTGGTAATCTAAGGTCTCCTAAACCCCTAAATCATTCCCCAAGCCCTCATTCATCCATTCAAACTCTCCTACAATCACTTTGGAAATTCTAAAACCCTCTTGACCTCCATTGAAGAAAGCTTGGAGAATTTGGGGAAGACAACCTTGACCA
>JBCEWC010016777.1:0-12900 GCA_038996855.1 Solanum aculeatissimum
GCTTTCAACAATGGAGGTCAAAGGAATTCAAGAAATTTTAGAGAGGATTGAAGAGTGTTTTGATGAGTGAAATAGGACTAGGGTTTGAATTTAGGGGTTTAGGAGACTTTAGGGAGGTTAAAAGAGACAGTGGATTAAACCAATTTATGAAATTACCATTAATAAAGCGGATTGATTACTGAAACACAGTGCCACACGGACGACACCCAGGGGTCGTCTACAGGTACACGACACCTGTCCGTGTGGCCTCAATTTTGGCTCAAACTCTCGGGGGATTTTCTGGAATACTTCACGGAGGGACTCACGGACCGTGTGGCTGCACACGGACCATGTACTGGTCCGTGGAGCCACACTTGGTCCGGAGTCCAGCCCCGAACCATGGCAAGCACACTGGATCACCTCACGGGTCGTGAAGGGCCACACGGACCGTGAGGTGATCCGTGGGACTTTGCTTGGGCCATGGCTTGGCCCCCAACCCTTGGGAGCTCACTGGAATAATCCATGGACACCCACACAGACCGTGGACCACCAAATGGTTTGTGGTCCAGTCCTTAGCCTCTTCTCCAAATCCTTTTCCAGTGTACTTCCAAATACGGGCAGTCTCACTGTAAAGGTCCTTTTTCAGCGTACTTTCAAATACAGGCAGTCTCACTGTAAAGGTCATAACTTTCATACCCAAATTTTGAATTTAGTGAAACTAATTGAGTTGAAAAGATAACTCAAAGAGCTTCGATTGCATATATAATAGCCTACACAGTTCAACCCGTACCAAAAGATATGGCTTTTCAAAGTCATTGCTGTCTAAGCGGCCTTACAAATCCCACCAAAACGATTTCCTTGAATACGGCCACTTAAATATAACTCATGGCTACCAAAATTCAACCATGACCAGTCCAGCACTAACCAAGATCAATCATCAAGAAGTTCAAAAATTTTCGAGTCGTTACAATAGTATTGGCAATAGGTCTGAAAAAGTATCTAAAAATATCAAATTTAGATATTTGTACCCTGTCGAAGTAAGGAACTATGGCATATATGTTTGGAATAACCACTACTTTGAATTGCCCAAGCAAAAATCTCATTATTTTAGATCAGCGAAGCGAAAAGGGTTTTCCATGAGATGGGAAATGAAATTTCTTTGTACATTTTATTTGCCAAAAAAATGCAATTTACGTTTGCAAAAATAACGTTCCCTTCTTTTCTGATATTTTTCTATTTTTTATTTCAATCATCTAATTTTTTATAAAAAAAATAGATAGAATAACTTCGACCTCGTCAACTGCTAATGAAAGGATATGATTGATTAACTGATGTTTCAAAATTTAATGTTGATTCATTAGAACCATATAAACGCAACACCCAAAATGTTTGCATTATGGTCTTACAGAACGACAATAACTTAAATATGTTTGTATCGCCAGAAAAAGCCAACTGATAATATTGATGAATCTTATCAATAGGGTCGTTAAAACCTACCTTGATATATTTATTATGGTATTCACTGATGATATTTTAATATACTCCCAGAGTAAGGAAGAGCATGTGAAACATTTGAGGGTAGTGCTGCAAATTTTGAGGGATGACAGGTTGTTTGCTAAATTTGATAAATGTGAATTTTTGTTGAAAGAAGTTGCATTTCTAGGGCATGTGGTCTCGGGTAAAGGGATTAAAGTGGATCCTAAGGAGATAGAAGTGGTGAGAAATTGGCATAGGCCCTTGATTCCAATGGATATTAAGAGTTTCTTGGGTTTGGCGGGGTACTATTGGAGATTTGTGAATGGTCTCTCCTCTGATGCTTCTCCTTTGACAAAGTTGACACAAAAGAAGGCACAATTTGTTTGGACCATTGAATGTGAAAAGACTTTTCAAACTTTAAAGGATAAGCTTACATACGCTCCTATCTTGGCTTTACCAGAAGGGTTAGAAGGGTTTGTTGTGTATTGTGATGCTTCAAGAATTGGTTTGGGATGTGTGTTGATGCAAAGTCATTGCCAATGCTTCTAGGTAACTCAAAGTACATGAGTAAAACTATCCTACCCATGATCTTGAAGTAGCGATCATGGTATTTGCTTTTAAAAAATGGCATCATTATTTGAATGGGATTCATGTTAGATGTCTTTATCGACCACAAGAGTCTCCAATATATATTCACCCAAAGAGATCTTAATTTGAGTCAAAGAAAGTGGATGGAACTCCTTAAAGATTATGACATGAGTGTGCATTATCATCCGAAAAAGGCTAATGTTGTTGTCGATGCTCTAAGTAGAGTGCCCATCGGAAAGTATGGTTCATATTGATAATGGTAAGAAGGAATTGGTGAGGGAAGTCCATCGGTTTGTTAGATTGAGGGTTTGGTTGAATGAAGCCAAAAATGGAGGTGTGGTGGTTGCAGATAGTTTTAAGTCTTCCTTGATTGAAGAGGTCAAATCCAAACAAGACCTTGACCCCGCTTTGGTGGAATAGAAAGTATGGGTAAAAGATGGTAAGGCAGAGGTTTTCTCCCAAGGGGGAGATGGTGTCCTTATGCATCAAGGTAGGTTGTGTGTACCAAATATTGATGTCTTGAAAGACTTCATCTTAGAGGAGGCACATAACTCATCCTATTCTATTCACCTCGGTTCTACAAAGATGTATAGAGATTTGAGGGAAGTGTATTTGTGGGGTGTTATGAAGAGAGATACTACAATATTTATAGCCAGTTGTCACAATTTCCAACAAGTCAAAGCCAAACATCAAAGGTTAGGTGGCCTAGCCTAAGATATTGAGATTCCTACTTAAGAAGTGGGAATAGATTAAAATAGATTTTGTGATTGTCTTGCCCAAGACCAAGAAGAATTTTGACTCTATTTGGGTCATTGTTGATAGGATGAAAACTTGACTCACTTCTTATCAGTTAAAATGACTTATGGTGCCAAGATTATACTAGATTGTACATTCATAAGATGGCTAGATTGCATGGGGTTCTTTTGTGTATCATCTCAGATAGTGGTTCTCAATCTACTTCACACTTTTGGAGGTCCTTCAAAAGAGGCCTTGGTACTAGGGTCAAGCTTAGTACGACTTTCCACCCACATACAGATGGTCAAGATGAAAAGACCATTCAAACTCTTGAGGATATGCTTAGGGCTTATGTATTGGAGTTTAAAGGTAGTTAGGATGAGTATCTTTCACTTATTGAGTTTTCTTACAACAATAGCTATCACTCTAGCATCAGAATGGCTCCCTTTGAAGCTCTATATGGTAAACGTTATAGGTCGCCGGTTGGATGGTTTGAGATATGTGAAATGGCTCTAATTGGACTGGATTTGATTATGAATACTATGGAAAAATTGAGGCTTATAAGGGAAAGGTTTAGAATGGCTCAAAGTAGGCACAAGTTCTACTCCGATATGATGAAAATAATGTTTAAGTTGCATTGATTGAATTCATGTGGGCTGAAAGTTATCTAATCACTCTTCTCAAGTATTTTTCCATCACATTCGTGGATGAATGTTTCCAAGTGGGAGATATTGTAACACCTCTCGCGTGACTTAGAATATCCCTATAGCGTATTTCTTTAATATCTTAAAATCCATGCGTGATTTCATATTCTTTCTCAAGAGGCAAAATTATGTAGGAAAGGGGTGTTCATTGATTTTTAGGTCATCCATATCGAAAAATAATTTTTTGAGTGATTTGGGGCTTAATTAGTAGGGTACGCAACCAATCTATGTCGCGGATTTGTTCTCCCAAAGTACAAAAATGGCCTAAACTCATTCCTAGGCCAAAATAGGGGAAAACTAAACTTTGCGATAAAATGACTTGTGAGGTAACAGTTCGTGTCTCCCACTTGTTTTCCCACAATATAAAATTTTCTGAACTTTCTCTGTTTCAGTTGAGGGCAATTGGGTCATAACCCAACACCCTTATAGACGGGATTCCTCCAATATTCAACCATGTTTAGCCATAATTCTCTCAAAAGCCTCTCCAATCCTCACCAAATTCCTCAATCAAGTTCTAGATTCTCAAGGGATTTCATTAAAGGCTCAAGCACTCAAGCAAGCCCTTCAAGTCTCATCAAGTTTCCTTCATTTATTTTAAGGATTTAAGGAATGTGGGTCTTCATCCATGGGTCCTTTCACCCATGAAGCCCAACCTTTCTTTTTGGAAAAATTTCATGATTTCAAGGCTTGATACTTTATGGGTACTTCCTATTATGCATTATGAACATGAATTATATTTGATTCCATCAAGTATTGATATGGTTATGCCTGAACATCTATTCAAGGCTATCCTATGATTTTATTTATGACTATTGAAGCTATGCATGATATGAACTATGAAAACTATGGACGATTATGGATTTTTAAGATAGAATTCATGACAGTTAAACTAAGGGTTTTACTATTATGATAGTGGGTTGTTTGAATGCTTTTCTTATGATCATGTTTACCTCCTCCATGTCCATTACTCTTTAATTTAATGGTTTTAAATCTAATTGCATGCACCTACCATGTTTCACTAAATTTACATGACAAGGATTCTTATGTTGATAAAAGATTATTGTATGAATTGAAAGACGAGCATATTATGATAAATTATGGGCTCCCAAGCATGTATTGAAATCATGAAAAGTTCCAATGTTTTATAAGAAAGATTTTGAGCCCTTATGCTATGTTCTACCCTATTGTAAATGAATAATGGTCACTAGAAGGGGTCAAGTATGTTACATGTTCTACCCTTATGTGTAAAGCAATGCCCACTAGAAGGGGTCAAGTTTATGAAATGTTTTACCCTCTAGTGCAAGGTAAATGCTCACTTGTAGAAGTCAAGTATATGAATGAGATACTCTTATCATGTTGACATATTTTTACAAATTATTCAAGTTATGATTATGTCAAGTATTCCGTGGGACTAGAATTAGCACCGAATGAGGCTTAAGGTGGGGGCTCAACCTAAAGGGTCCTTATATAAAGTTTTGGTCTCGTAACTATGTGCCACCAAAGGATATTACTTTCCTAAATGGACTTTTACTAGTGGATCCAACTAGGACAAGTTACCCCACCACGGTGGGGTATGGTTTGTCTTGGCAAATAAACCTCTCTTTTTTGGTGTGGAGGCAACATTGAAACTCCATACAGTAACTTTCATGGTTTTGTAGTTGGATAAGGTCTCCTCTCACATATGTATGTTAAGTTATGCAAATTTTACTATCTCCATGCATGTTTTGACTAAAGCATTGATTATACATGTCATACTGAGCTTATGTCTATTAAATATGATTATACATCTTGATTATTATGGCTTATGTTCTTTGTTTATATTGCACCCCGCATACTTAGTACATTTCAAGTATTAATACATTTTGCCTACATGATCTAACCATGTAGGGACCGGAGCTCCTATTCATCCTCCTTCACATGGCTAGTTGGCTTGGTTGAAGATTGTTATTTGTGAGTCCTCCATTACGGGGACAACAACCACTTTCTTTCATGCTATGTTAAAGTTTTATTTACTTTTAAATGCTTTCTTTTGAGGGTGAGCCTAGGAGATGTCATGTCCCCCATTCCACTCATGCTAGAGGTATTGTTGGACAAGTATACATGTGAAGAGCTTGACTCCTATGCTGCTTATGTATTATTTATGAATTCCTTTAGTCCCTATCCCTTGTATGTGTTATTGTATGATGATGGCATGTGATGGAAGTCCTAATCCCCTATCATCCCCATAGTGTGAGTCATACTTACCCTCCCCTTAGTGTTACTTGTTATGTGATCATGCAAATTCCTTTCCCTTTAATATCCCCAATGCTTGAGTCCAAAGCCCCTTTTTCCTTAGAATTATGTGTTTGATGCTTGATTATGTTTCCAAAATCAAGGATGTGCTTAATTATGCTTAGAGGCTTATTTGGGGTTCTTTCAGATTCTCCATTCATCGTGTCACGTCTAGGTCCTAGGCTTGGATCGTGACATTCACTAAGTTTATGAACTTAGTTGAGAATCAATTGGATAAAAAATAAAAGCTCTAAAAACTAATCTAGGAAGGAAGTATTTGTCTGATGAGTTCCAACAATTACGTGTTTAAAAAGAAATTCAAAGACTATTAACTAATCCTTATACTCCACAGCAAAATTATCATGTGGAACGGCAAAATAGAACCTTGTTAGAAATGGTTAGATTGATGATGACAGAAGCAAAATTGTCAATCACCTACTGGGGTGATGTTTTGCTCACTGTTACATTTGTACTTAATCACATCTCTTCAAAATCAATTACGACTATACCATGAGTTATGGATTAAATAAAAGCCTATTTGAGTATTTTGAAGCCTTGGAGTTATGATGCATTTATTCATAATCCTTCTTCCCAATATGAAAAATTAGGTCCAAAGGAAAGGAAATGTATTTTTATAAGATACTCTAAACAATCTAAAGGTTATGTGTTTATAGGTGAACAAAATAGTGATACTGTAACTAAAATTGAGTCACGTGATGTTACATTCATAGAGAATGATTTTCCTAAGTAGGGTGAGATAGGTCAAGAGTTATTTCTTTATAAACTATAGACCAGATTTTTTCTATTGCCAAAGTTCAAATAAATTTGAGTGGGAGTGATTTTAATGATAATGGATCAATTCTTATTTTCACAGATACACTATTTGAGTCAAATCATATTGATATTGTTGGTTCGAGTGGGAGTAACTTATCAATTGATAAATTAATTTGTCAATCTCAACCTCGATGAACAAGTCATTAACAAATTTTCCGTCATCAATTTGAGATCGAAGGAGAAGCATTTATAGTTACTCCAGATAATGAAGAGCCAGAAAACATAAATGAGGCTTTTACATGCCCTTTAAAGAAAAATTATTAAAAAAATAAATGAGGAGATGAAGTCAATGAGATCTAACCAATTGTGAAAATTGGTTGATCTACCTATAGGATGAAAAGCTATTGGAACTAAATGAATTATCAAAATCTAGAATAAGGAATATGATAGTATCGAAATTCAAAGCCCGCCTAGTATCTAAGGGGTACATACAACAGGAAGGAATCAATTATGAAGAAACATTTTCACCTGCTATACATTTTACTTCAATAAGATTAATTTTGTTTATAGTGGTTATGTTGAATCTTGAATTACATCAAATGGATGTGAAAACTGCATTTCTCAATAGAGAACTAGAAGATGAAATCTATATGAAACAACATGTAAGTTTCATGAAGTATGTCAACTTTTAAAGGTCGATTTTATGGTCTTAAACAATCTTCTAGATGATGGTACATATGTTTTCATGATGCAATCATAGCATATGAATTTATTATGATTCATGAAGACCATTGTGTGTATATCAAAAGATTCACAGGTAAGTTTGCGGTCTTATTATTGTATGTAGACAACATACTAATAGTTGCAAGTGACATTGATTTTATAAAAGAAAAAAAAGAGTGGCTATCATATACTATTGAGATGAAATATATTGGTGAAGCACTGTATATTCTTGGAGTTAGATTTCAAGAGATCGTTCAAAGAGATTATTATCAGTTTCACAAGAACCTTATACTAAGAAAATTCTTGAATGCTTTAATATGCATGATTGCAAATTCATAAACACTCCAGTTTCTAAAAGTGAATCTTTGAACTGAATGATGTGTCCTAAGACTCCATATGAGAAGGAACAAATGAGAAAAGTTCCTTATGTCGATACAGTTGGAAGCATATGTATACGATGATATGTACTAGGCTGGATATTTGTTATGTTGTTGGGTTAGTTAGCGGATATCAATCTGACCCAGGACTGTAACATTGGAAAGCAGTAAAAAGGATACTAAGGTATCACTAAGGCACAGTTGACTATTCCTTATGTCATCAAGAAAGTGATCTACAACTCAAAGGCTACACAAATGCTTATTGGAAAGGATATTTAGATGAGAAAAAATCCACCTCTAAATATGCATTTTTTCTTAACAATGGCATTATATCATGGAGTAGTAAAAAGCAGTCATGTATAGCCTTGTCGATTGTGGAAGCTGAATTTGTAGCGCTTTCATCTCCTGTGCAAGAAGTTGTTTGGATTAAGATTTTGTTGATTAACTTGAGTGTGTATAACAACGTTGTTGAGCCTGCCACGATTAATTGTGATAGTCTGTCACGACCCGAGAGTAAGGCCTAGATGTGACACGGCAAATGAGAACCCGAGAGCTCTCAATCAAGCCATCTTAGCATCGATTTACAGATCATTGGTTTGGAAGTGCGTAACATAACAAGTAGCACATAGTTCTAAGGGATTTCGGTACTTAGGACTCAAGCTATGGAGATTTCATCGGGGAAGGGATTTACATGAATCACGTAGTACACAACAAGTACGTTCTAAGGGGCGGGTAAGTATGACTCAAGCTATGGGGGAAAGGAGGGACTTGGGACTTCCCACATGAGCACATTCTCATTAAAACATATCATAAGGACATAAACATAACCAAGCCGAAGCATCTCATACAATCATATAATACGGCGTACAATAGAATCCGATATGTCCAACAATGTCTCTACATAGAATAAGATAGAAGCCACGACATAACTCGAGCTCACCCTCAAGTCATAAGATAAGATAGAAAAGACATAATAAAACATAAGATAGATGAAGGTGGGTTTTGCCCTTGAAGTAAAGGGCTCACCACAAGCAACAACCCAAGATCACCAAGCTAACCATTCAAAGATGGATGAATATCAACTCCGACCCCTACATGGTTAGATCATGTAGATGAAGAATATGGGTTAGTACATAGAATGCACTAAGTATGTGGGCATGCAATGCATATGAACATGAAATCTTGCGAATTAAGTTAGATGGCAAGGGCACATATATATAGAAAGAAGTATATAAGCAAGGAAGGATATTAAGTCAATATGCCATGAAATCCATGATGCATGAATGTGATAGCTTCATATTCATAGCGGGGATGTAACCTCAACCAACAACAAGAGAGACCAAGAGAGTTACTACATGAAATTGGACTACTTGCCAGGTAAATTCCTACTCAACCCTAAAAAGGGGAATACAAGTCAATCCCAAGAAGAGAGAATCCCATGTTGGCACATGGTTTGACGGAAAGCAGTACGGACCCTTGGAGATAGTCTACCCCGTCCCTCGGTACTAAATCACAACCCACGGGAATACATATACATATACATATACAAGATTTTTAAAATAGAGATTAAATACTTTCAAATCAATGCAATGCAAGGTTGGGCTCAAAAGCAAAATCATAGTTCAAGTCTTTTCATAATTAGGCTAAAAATCCAAACATGAGTTCAAGTATCAAGTTCAAGGATCAATGCATAGGAGTAGATCATTCAAGGAAAGTACAATATGGTGTAAACACCCAAGATGCTCAATGAGCCAAGTCAAGACAAGATGTGATCACATTCTAGTCATATCCCGTGTCTTTCCAAAAATCAAGTCAAGTCAAGTCAAGGTGGGACTAGCCCATAACAAGAATTTCATCAAAATCAAGTTTCAAGTATGCATATGCCATGAATGATGATGAGAATAGCATGAGAAATTAGAACTCATAAATTAAACTCATAATAAGAAGAACCCATATGAAATTCAAAGCTAAATCAACAATTAAAACTCAATTAATATTTTCCATGCATAGATTTAAAGCTTAAAGGGACATGCATATTAGAACCTTCATAAAACCAATGGAATTCAACAAATTAGGGAATCCCTGTGCAGGCAGTCTCACCAAAAAGGTCATAACTTCTTCATCCGAACTCTGAATCAAGTGAAACCAAGTGCGTTGGAAAGATAACTCAAAGAGCTTCAATTTTATAGGTTATGGATCTCCCAGTTCTACCCGTGATAAGAGATATGTCCATTTAAAGTCAGTACTTTCATAAGACGTCAAGCGAAACTTAACCAATACGTTTTCTTGAAATACGGCTATTCAAGAGAGACTCCTAAAGCTCATTAACCAACCATGGTAGGTTCAAATCAGATATCAATCAACATCACAAGGTAGAAAAATTTTTGGGTTGTTACATCAAACTACAATAGCTTACACAAAAGATCCAAAGTACCATGAGAATATGAAACATATTGACATAAAGAATAATTTTGTAAGAGACATGATAGTACAAAAGAAAGTGAACATGAAATAGATTTTTATGCATCAAATGATAGCAGATCCCTTAACGAAAGTCATAACATATGATGCTTATGAAAGACATGTGAACTCATTGGATTTACAAATATGTTGATGTATTTATATTTATTTTTTCCAAGCATGTTTATGTGAATTCACATTATTGAAGTTAATATTGAATTATACTTAATTGTTTTTATTCTTATTGGTTCATATACATATATCATCTTTTATGTAGTGTACATAAGATTCCGAGGATATAAGAGTATGTCAAACAGACAAAAAGATTGGCCTATTCACATAGGCAATTGTCTCTATTGTCTAAGTGACAAGTAGAGATGAGACAATTATAAACTAATTGTTGTCAAAGGTGATAATAATAGAGAGTTAAAAGTTTATAATTAGAATGTTGTTTGTTAGTTTGTGTTGAATCATATTTGATTAAAATGGGTTAGTATGTTTCTAATGATAGATGTGAATTCTCAAAGAATACATGATGAGTAGATTTGTGAACTCAAAGTTAGACATGAGTTATCTAACTTATCATATGCACATTATTTAATTAATAAAAGATATATACTCCATGGGAAAGGATTTAGTATTATGGTACATGTTTCATACCATGTGTGCATATAGTGACCTATAAGGGTGATACATGTTTAGTCTCTACTTATTATCGTGTAAAGCCCTGAAAATTATAAGTAATTTTCACATTGTACCCTCATGAATTTAATCAGTTTTTTGAGATTCAATTTGTTATTTGCTATCTTAGTACGTTTCCAAGAGATCATGTTTGATTTGGTCTGGCGGAACATTTTTAGAAAAGTATATCAAGTCGATATTAATAGATTCATGAGATAAGGAAGATGATTGGATATTATCACATCAGTTGTGTTCATTGACGTCCTTTATGTTTGTCTATGAGACAAGTACATAATGACGAACTCAAAATTAAGAAAAAGAGATATGAATATGATAAATAATTAGGGTACTACATACTACAATCTATTCTAAGTTTTATTGATTGAGATGTTGTATATTCCTAACAAATCTATAGCAGCAGAGTTTTAAAATATGCACTGGTCACACGGTCTAGTCAGTATATCAATAATAAATCATAGCAACATAACAAATAGTTGATTTGATGGCCTCATATATCAAATAGTATAGCAACCCATCAAGTGCAATCTTAGACCAACTCCATGCCCAATATTCATGCTCCCAAACAAAAGCTCTAACTCATTCTAAAGAAGGGAGATCGTAGCCTACCTAGACGCCGAGCACATGCAAGTCAAAACAACCTCAAAACACCGTCACACTATCAAAAATAGTATTACAACATTAATACAGTTATTTTGACACCAAAATCACAAGAAACGGTCATTAACCAATCTTGGGCCTAAAAAGTGGAGTTATGTTCACAAATAGTCTTGATAAAATGCCTCCAATAAGGGTGGCTTTGCAAAAATATCCTTCATTCTCTTGAGAATATATTTTTGGACAAAATTGCTCCTCAGCTATAAGTACTCATTATTTTACCTTTGCAGACCTGCCTTATGGGCAAGAATTCTGTTATTTCACCTTCGCAGACCTGCCCTATGGGCAAGGATTTACATTATTATTTTTCTTTTTTTTCCTTTCATTTTTTTGTTAGTATTTTGTTTCTTTTCTTTATTTTTTTCTATTTCTCTTTTATTTTTTTCTTCTATTTTTTGCTTTTTTTTAAATTATGGAACTATAAATAATATTTATTTTATATATTCTATATTTATTTTAAATGAAATAATTTCTAAATCAAGCCAAGATTCAAGATAATTTATTTTTCATATTTATTGTTTTAAATATATGAGGTTTGAAATTTCACGAGATACTTTATAACTATTATTTTAGAGGCAATATTTGGCATAAAAACTTTTAAAGAATAAGTTGTGTTCCATGGGCAAGAGTTGACACAGATTTTGTATTTTGATTTTTGAGATGTTTTATAACTCTTGTCTTAGAGGTAAGACTTAGATCAAGAACTTTATAAATTCTGTCTTATGAGCAATACTTGACACTATTAGATGGTCTATAACTCTTGCCTCCTGGCCCAAGAACTTCCAAACAACAAGTTAAGACTCAAGGGCAAGGCTTGACACTATCGTATTATGTCTTGATTTATTAGATGCTCTATAACTTTTGTCTTAGAGGCAAAACTTAGACCAATAATTTAACAACTTAAACCCCTGGACAAGACTTGACAACTACATTGTGTTTTGATTTATCATATATATAACTTTTACATTATGCTTTGATTTATCATATATATAACTTTTTTCTCTTAGTTCATGGGCTTCAAACCCCATGGGCAAGACTTGACATGTCACATTTTGTTTTGATTTATGGGGTACTCCATAATTATCCCTAGAGATTAGACTTGTTAATCTAAGGACTTCAAAACAACAAGCCAAGTCTCATGGGCAAGATTTGACATTGCCACATTACGTATTGATTTAGGAGATGTTATTTAATTTTTCCTTAAAGGCAAGACATAAATAAAAAATTTCACAAGTTACGCCCCATGGACAAGATTTTAAAAAATAGAAATAGACAAAAAGAAAAAAAAGAGAAAAAATAATTTAAAAAAAAGAAAGAGAAAAAACTACAAGTTAAGAAAAAAATATAAAAAATAAAAAATAATTAAAAAACAAAGAAAGAGAAAAAATAGAAGTTAAAAAAAGACAAAGAAACAAAGGAAAAAAATAAAAAGTAAAGAAAGAGAAAAATAGAAAAAT
>JBCEWC010016778.1:0-12900 GCA_038996855.1 Solanum aculeatissimum
CTTGATGAGTTGGATTTCATCTCGTCATCTTGCTTTTCATTGCTTATTTTACACTTGTTTATGTACTTCCCTGAACTTCTGCATTTCTTGTATCTCCAACTGCAATTTCATTGTCCTTGATTCTTTCACACATGTGTTGCTTGTATAGGATACAAATGTTACTGTTTGCTAATTGGTAGTGATTGCATATCATTTGCTTTATCGTTGTCTGTTCTTCTGTACTCTCTGTAAAACTCAGTTGACTTTGTTATATAGGAGATAACATATTTGGAACAAGTGCTACTGATGCTGCGGAATCTTTGTTTGAAGTTTTTGCTCCTGCTATGGAATCCGGAATTCCATGGGCAGCAGTTTTGGGGAACCATGATCAGGAATCTACTATGAATCGTGAAGAACTTATGTCTTTCATCTCCCTGATGGATTATTCAGTTTCACAAACATTTCCATCAACCCAAGTCACCTCGAATCCAATGGACCAGCAACCAACGACAAATATTGATGGATTTGGCAACTACAATCTTGAAGTGTGGGGTGCACCTGGCTCATACTTAAGTAACAGCAGCATTCTTAACCTATATTTTCTAGATAGTGGAGATAGAGCTATTGTCAATGGAGTCCGGACTTATAACTGGATCAGGGAATCTCAACTAAGTTGGCTTCGTGGTATTTCTAAAAGATTTCAGGTATTGTAAAGACAGACAATAGCAGGAATCATATGAATTCTCTCCCTCCCTCTCTCTCTCTCTCACACACACACACTCTCCTTCCTGTGCGCGTGACTTGGTGATTACCTGTTCAGCATTCTATTACAATTCTGCCATTTATTAGAATTATCTGTTCTGTGTTTCCATGAATTGTTTCTTCTCCGACGAGGGGGTTTAGCCTATTCAGAGTTTATTAACGTTTTGCAGGTCAATATAATCACAGGGACAATGGAAGTTTACTGATCAATCAGTGGAGATTCCTCCGCTCCCAGTGATGCATCCTGCACTAGCATTTTTCCATATCCCAATTCCAGAAATCCGTCAAGGGCCTATTAAAGATATCGTTGGCACATACCGGGAATATGTGGCATGTTCATTAGTGAACTCCGGAGTCTTGAAGACCTTTATCTCTATGGGGGATGTTAAGGCTGTTTTTATAGGTCATGATCATACTAATGATTATTGTGGGAATCTAGAAGGTATATGGTTTTGTTATGGTGGAGGCTTTGGATATCATGGTTATGGTGTAGCTGGTTGGCCTAGAAGAGCAAGGGTAATACAGGCAGAACTTGCGAAGGGAAAGGAAGCCTGGATGGGTGTGGAGAAGATCAGGACGTGGAAACGACTTGATGACGGTGTACTGACCAAGTTTGATGAGCAAGTCTTGTGGGACATTCATTCATTAAGATGAAAGTATCAGGTACAGACTGTTCATTCTATATGATTATATCCCTATTTCGTAACATTTCATCTTAATTGCCTTGTTTATAACCTATTTGGTCAAACTTCTAAAATCAGTTTATTCTAAAAGTGTTTTGTCAGTGTTTTTACTGAGAAACAATTTGTATTTGACTTATTAACTTAATAAACACTTTTGAGTAGTAATTAGTGTTTGATCAAGCTTTCCGAAAGTGCTTGTATGCTAAGTTGCTCGGACTCTCCAAAAATGTTGCCGCACCCGTGTCGGATCCTTCAAAAATACACTATTTTTGGAGGATCCGACACGCACCCGTCAACATTTTTGAAGAGTCCGAGCAACATAGCTTGTATGTGTATCTTCTGAAAAGTCTTTTCAAGGGAGAAGCTACTTCTTTCACCATCTCAAAGACTACTTCCGTTTTCACTCAAAAACACTTTTCCTTCACCTAAAAATTTGGCCAAACACCTCAACTTTGAAAGAAGAAACAGTTTTTTCTTAAAAGAAAAAACATATTCGGCCTTGGAGAAGTTTGGTCAAATAGGCTCTTAGTTTGTTCTAAAGCGACAAATGCTTTTTTGAGCCTCGCTATCCAGGAGCTAGTATTAGTCGTCCTTGACTATTTGATCTTACTAGAGATAGTAACATCTCTTTTGATCTTATCTTTTTTCTTAATGACAAAAATAAACTGGATCAATGTTTCTAAGAGGCATACATTTCAATGAAGGATATCATTTATCTAGGGGAAGTATTGGAGGGTGAAGCTGCATTTTATGCTTGTATATCGGCAAATACTTTTTTAGCATGTAAAACCAGTGAATTTGTGTCATTGGTTCAAATTTCTTATGCAACAATACTTTAATGGCATAAGGGCAAGGCATCCCCGACAAGTCACACATCCTACAGGTGCATTTATTGTGCTCCAAATTCACAATGTCTATGTTAACCCTCTAATACTTCATAACCATAACCATCATTCGAACCTCAGAACCATGTGCTATTTCCCTATAATCATTATACAACTTCATGCATTGTGGACTATAGTTGTCTTCTTGATCGACTAAAAACCCATTACCTTGACCCTTGTTTCCTCCAATATTTTGATAATTGACATACCCCTTGCTTCTGGAATGCAAGCATTAAAAGGATTCTGTGAAATTGTTGTCAACCATTGAATTCTTACATTGGGTATCAAAGTGAGCTCTACATCATGCCTCCGATGAAGTTCTTACCAAGTCCTTAGCAGCACATTCATCCAATTTGCCTAGCGTGTTGAGTTGATCATTAAACTTTTCATCATATGTGCTTCTAGCACACCACCACAACAACTCTCATTTCTCCACTCCATTTCTTTAACCAATTGAATTCAATGTGTCTAGCACAATACCTTTGATGAGCTTTAGGAATAAGATTTCTCATAGCATCCAATAACCCCTGAAAAAATCATAATTAAAATAGAGAAAAAAAACAGAAAAATAGATAGACTTTTTAACCTTTTGCATGTCAAAAATAAAGGTCATTCCATCCCCATCCTTTTAAGTCTATGAACCTCTTCAAAAGCTCTACAAACCATGTCCATATCCTGGTGGTTTCCTTGTCAACTAAAGCCCATGCAAGCGTATAATATTGGTTCATAGAATCATGTCCCATGGTCACTAACCTACACATTTCCCCTTCAAGAAAGTACCATCCAAACCAAAAAGTGGTTTCAAGCCACTTTTCCAACCTGGTTTCAAAGCATTAAAACACGAGTACATTCTTAAGAATCTCCTTCTACCTTTCCCTGAAGCATCTTTTGATCTCTGAGTTGTAACATCCGTTCCCGGATTAGACAGTTTTAATTCTGTCCCGTATTCTTCAAGTTTGCTAGAATCATCCTTGAAATTGTCATCTAACTTCTCAAGGACCATCAATTTAGTCCTTTTCGATTTGGACTTTGCCACATTCAACTTGCAAATCCTTCTTCAATTCCTCTCTCATGTCCTAAATAGTGTATTTGGTGCTCTATAGTCTTCTCTTAAAATAATAATGTGCTTATGACTTGGAATCAACCCTCGAATTTTGGAAATATGGATCACACTCATGTTTTGATTTTCGGACTTCAATACTAAAAGTTGAATTCTTTTCATCCTATAAAATAGTACATCTAAAAGGCAACCAAGTTGGCAAACATACCTAGCCCTACAGGGATTTGTTCTTTTTCAATCTTCCAGCCATACTTATTTGACAATGCATAGTACTAATTATTTTTCTAGCTTCTTCGATCAATATCAAAAATATCATTCCTTTTTCCATTCCCTTATAATTCTCCAACCTATCTCTTCATATCCCCTCCTTTGGTTACTCATAATCTCATCCAAAACTTGTAGAGTGTGCTCGGACTAGCCATCAGTCTAGAGTTGAAATGATGTGCTAAAATCAACTCTAGTGCCCAATTGTCACTGAAAATCCCTCTAAAAGTTAGAGGTAAATTATGCCCCTTGAAATGATGGATATAGGCACCCCGTGCAACCTAACTATCTCCTGGATGTAAATACAGGCTAACCGCTTAGCACTGAAGTTAGAACAAACCAGAAGGAAGTGTGCAGAGTTAGTTAATCGATCAATTATCACCAAAATGCTTCCATAACCTCTGAAAGTATGAGGGAGCCTTACAGCAAAGTCCATAGTCACATGCTTCGACTTCCACTCGAGAATGGGTAACTACTGGAATGTACTACCGCGTTGTTAGTGCTCAGCTTTTACCTGTTGATAGCTGAGGCAACGCGATGCGTAATCTTCAATATCTCTATTCATATGCTCCCAACAATAATGCTACCTCGGGTATCAGTACATTTTAGTTGTACTTGGATGAATAGAAAAATGTGAATCATAGGCATCCTCTAAAATCAACTATATCAAATCCCTCACTCTAAGGATGCACAACCAATCATCAAATCTAAAAACCCCGTCTGAATCAACTACATCATGACCCCCAGTACCCTGTAACACTCTATCTCAAAGACCCACTAATGACTTATACTTGAAGTATTGGGCCCCGATCTGATCAATCAATGAGGAATAAGCCCCAATAAAGGCTAATACTTTGGTGGAGTCTGAAATATCCAATTAGACCAATCTATTAGCTAAGGATTGAATTTCTAAAGCTAACGGTCGCTCCTCCACTGCCAGGTGTGCTAGGCTACCCATACTAACTGCCTTCTGACTTAAGGCATTAGCTACCACATTTGCCTTGCTAGAATGGTAGAACATAGAAATATCATAGTCAGCCAACAACTCAATCCACCATCTCTGGTGGGAATTTAGGTCCTCCTGAGTCATAATATATTGCAAGCTCTAGTGGTCTATATAAATATCAAAAATGCACTCCATAGAGATAGTGTCTCCAAATCTTTAGCACAAACACTACCATCACTAACTCAAAGTCATGTGTAGGGTAGTTACGCTCGTGGGCTTGTAGTTGGCAAGAAGCATATACAATAACTCAACCTCATTGCACCAATACACAACCCAGTCCAATATGAGAGGCATCACAGTATACCACAAAGCTCTCTCCCTCAACATGGAGGGTCATAATAGTAGTAGTAGTCAACAACTTCTTTAGCCTCAAAAAATGAGTCTCATACTCGTCGGAACACACAAATAGCACACCTTGTCAAGTTAATCAAGTTAAGGGACCAAAAATAGTGGAAAAACACTCAACAAACCATCTATAATACCCTGCCAATCTAAATAAACTCTGAATCTCTGTCAGTAATGTGGGCCTAAGCTAGCCACAAATTTTCTTGACCTTAGCCAGATCCACACTAATACCCTTGCCAGACAACATGTAACCAAACAAAGTCAGACTCAAGCCAAAACTCACACATAGAGAATTTAGCATACAACCTGTGATCTAAAAGTATCTATAGCACAATACGGAGGTACTAGGCATACTGCTCTCGACTCCGCGAATATACTAGGATATCATCAATAAAAACCACTACAAAGAAGTGTAAATATGGTCGAAACACCTGAGCAATCAAGTCCATAAATGTTACAGAGGCATTAGTCAACCCAAATGGCAGACTAGGAACTCGTGATGCCCATAATGGGTCCAAAAGGTAGTCTTCTAAATATCCACTACCCAGATCCTCAATTGGTAGTATCCCAAATTCAGATCAACCATAGAAAACATTGCTACCCCCTGCAGTTGATCAAACAAATCATCAATATACGACAGAAGATAATGGTTCTTCACCATCACCTTGTTCAGCTATAGATAATCAATACACATCTGGAGATTCCCACCTTTCTTTGTCACAAACAACATAGGAGCTCCCCAGGGAGAAACACTCAACTGAATAAACCCCAGATCTAGAAAACATTGAAGTTGTGTACTGAGATCCTTAAGATCTGTAAGGGTCATCTGGTATGGAGGAATAGATATGGGCTTAGTGTCGGCTCAACCTCTGTCGTAAAATCAATCTTTTTCTCAGGCAGCAATCCAAGCAAATTCTTTGAGAACACATCAGGGAACTCACATACAACCGGCACAGACTCCACAGTAGGAGTCTCAACACATCATACACATGGTCTAGATAAGTTGAGCACCCTGCAGATATCAACCTTTGAGCCTAAATATGTGATACAATACTTGTCGGCACCTAACTCGCGGACCCCTACCAAACCATGGGGGACATCCTCTATATCTCCAAGGTGACTGTCTTGGCATAACAATCTAATACAGCATTATGTAGGGCCAACAAATCAATACCAAAAATAAGGTCAAAATCTAGCATATAAAGTAATATCAAATCAACCCAAGTGTCAAAACCCTAAAGAGTAACCATAAAACCTTTGCAAACCCAATCTACCACAAATGAATCCCCCACTAAGGTTGATACCCAAATTTTGGAGTAAAGAGGCTTGGGAGTCACACCTAGGAAATAAACATAATACACAGACACATAAGAGAATGTGGAATCTGGATCAAATAAGACTGAAGATAGTTATTGATATATAGTAATCATACCTGCGATAGCCTCATTAAAAGATTTGGCCTTGGCCCATGCTGGTGCATTATAAAAGTGGCCTTGACGGTCTCTCCCTCAAACATCACCGCTTCCCTCAGCTCTACTTCTCTAGCAAGCCCTTTGGAGCCCTATTGATAGCCTTGTTGGTCCCCACGATATCTATACTGATAATCCTTACAACCACAATCCTTACCTCTACCCATGCAACTGCATAAAAGAGCTGACATGGTGGGTTGTGGGGCAATATGTGGTTCTATATGCTCTTGACAATCCCTGAGCCAATGATCTGGTACCCCACAACAAAAAAAACCTAAAAAATCCTTCCTCTATGGTCATGGTCGTACTACCCCAGTCCAGCTGCCTTGGAACCCTGACTACCCATAAACGATGACACAACTAGCCCTTAAGAAGCAGAGTCACTCTCCCTCTGTCTGTGCCCAATAGTGTAAGAGGGGCCACCCCTACTGGAAGTACCTAGGCCCTAATGGACACCCTCAAAAACATACAATGACCCCTGGAATGGTTGGTTGGTCTGACCCTGCTGACCTCTCCTCGGAGGCCTATCTCTCAATACTCAAAATCCTTTCTAGGAGCCTGAACTCTCCCTCACGTCTAGCCCACTTATCGCTGCCCTCTTGAGCCTCACAACTAATCTGGTTCAAGGAGTGAGTATGATCAACAATGTCCAGAAATGACCAAACTAAAGTAACCAGTGCATAGATGCCCATCCTCAGTTGAGGCCTTAATACTCACACAAAGTAATGGATCCACTCCTCTTAGGAAGGCAAAATGGTTGTAGCATACTAGGAGAGCTCCTGGAACCTGACCTTATACTATGACATCGTCATCTGCCCTAGCCCAAGTCTCACAAACTGATCCTAGCGACAATCCCTAAAACTCCCGGGCACAAATCTACTCATAAATGCCTCTATGAACTCTACCCAAGTCAATGAAGCAACATCTGCTAGCCTGGTATCTCGACAAGTCTGCCAACACTGTCTTGTAATACCGTCTAGCTGATAAGCACTAAACTCAACCCCTCGAGACTCTAACATTCATAAATATAAAAAGCGCTCCATGAATACTATCAAAAACTCGTATGCATCCTCCCTGCAGCTCCCATAAACCTCGACAAAGCCAATCTTAGATCTTAGAAAATACCCAAGTAGCCATTGATCCTGAAATGGTACACCTCCTTTTGGTTGGACCAGAACCTCTAGAATAGTAGGCTCTATCGGTGCCTTAAAAGGAGGAACTAGAGTTGGCGCCGCACCCTGTTGTTGGGCTCCAAAGTGATGCCAGGAGCTATCTAAGCACTGCCTACACCTCTGGTGTAACTGCAAAAATGACTGGGGAACCTAATGCCTCTAGGTGCAATAGAGTTGGGGTATCCGATATCTACTCCTCGGGCTCAGTAGACTTCTCCATATCCGGAGCTGACAACAAAGCCCTACCCAAGGCACAATCCTCTATATACCATATCTGCAAAAAAATAGACAAGGTCAGTTTCCCCAAAAACTAAAGGATCATTGGCAGAACACACAATAAGAATTAACAATATAGGAAAGTTCCTAAACGTCCAGTAGCCTCCTGGAGATATGCCACGAATGTCTCCACACCCATCCAAAGGACTCTACTAGATGGTAGCTCATTATAGCTGAGACCAGTGAACCTGACTTTGATACCAACTTGTCACGATCCAATCTCCATCATGATGGCACCTATTAGATCCCACTTACTGGCCAACCAATTACCCATTCCCAAGGGTACCTATCCTAGCACTCTATTCACAATCATAACTAAATATAATAATAACATAAAGAATCGAAACATACCTAGAACCTGGTAATCAACTGTATAGAGCTACAAAAGACATAAGATAAGAGACATTGAAATAGAAACATTAGCACTTTTAGATCCAAGATGCACTAGTTGTTTGATAAATAAAAGAATTATACCACAAGAATTATTAACTAAACTACCCAAGCTAATTGCAGCTATGCAAATGGATGGCACCTATAATTCATACGAATATTACATAGAAAAAGCTAAAATTAATTTCCAGAACACTTGCAATAATTTCTATAATCCTTATAATGTAAATAAGATATTAGTAAGAGATTTGAATACACAAGCAGACTTTGTCATAGGGTTAAATTTTATATTCCATGATACAAGAGGATGTCTAATAACAAGGGACGAGGTAGTATTCTTTAAACAATCTACCTATACCCTAGTACAAACAGAAAGTGTTCCAACAAGAGGGAGATATGAAAATAGGATAGAACAAAATCCTTGTTGTGAAAAATGTAAAAACAAAGACGAATATAGTAAAGAAATATACGAAGAAGAAGATAATTATAATTATAATTCAGACGAAGATATAACAGAAAAAAATATACATTAATAAATATAGAAACAAATTTCTATAATTTTAATAATGGATTAAACAAGATAGGAAATATAAAAGGACCAAAAGATTTAGACAACATAATAAAATTACTAGACTAACTAGAAATAATAGGGGAAAAACCCTTAGTCTATTGGGGAGCAAATAAAATAATGTGTAAATTAGATATAATAAACCAAAAATATATAATTAAAACAGCCATAGAAGCAACAAACCAAGACATAGAAGATTTCCAAATACAAATAAAAGAATTATTAGCTTTAGGAGTAATAAGAAGATCTACATCTAGACACAGGTCAACAACATTCATGGTTAGAAACCATAGTGAGATAATAAGAGGAAAAGCTAGAATGGTAATAAACTACAAAAGACTTAACGATAATACTAGAACAGATGCTTATAAATTACCAGACAAAAGTGAGTTATTAATAGAATACAAGGAAAGAAAATTTTTAGTAAATTCGATTGTATGTCTGGATATTGGCAAGTCAAAATGCATCCAGATAGTATAGAATGGACTGCTTTCACTTGTCTTGAAGGACATTTTGAATGGTTGGCCATGCCATTCGGACTAAAGACAACTCCTCCCATTTTTCAAAGAAAAATGGATGAGATATTTGGAGACTATAAAAGATTTGTATTAGTTTATGTAGATGATATCTTAGTTTTTAGTAAAGACTTACAAGAACACTTAGGACATTTGCAGACAATATTTAGACTGTTTGTTAACAAAGGAATAATAATAAGTAAGAAGAAAATGGAGTTATGTAAGACCATATAAATTTTTTAGGAGTAACTCTAGGAGACGGTAAGGTAAAACTCCAACCACATATAGCCAAAAAAGTATTAGAAATGCCAGATAAATTAGATAAGACTAAAGATTTACAAAAATTTTTAGGACTAGTAAATTATGCAAGAAATTTTATACAAGATTTAGGAAAAATAGCAGGACCCCTCTACTCTAAAACAGGGAGTAAGGAGCAAAAATATTTTAATACTGAAGATATTAAGTTAGTACAACAGATTAAAGAGAAGGTAAAAAATATTCCTGATCTAAGTATACAATTAGAAACAGACTACTTAATTATAGAAACAAACGGAAGCCTCCAAGGATAGGGAGCCGTATTGAAAGTCAGACCAAATAAGTATAGTGCCAAGACATAAGAAAAAATTTGTGCCTACCAAAGTGGTAAGTACAAAGAAAAAGGTAATATGAGTAGCATAAACGCCGAAATATTAGCTATAATATATGGCTTAAACAGTTTTAGACTCTATATTCTAAATAAAAGTGAGATAGTAGTAAGAACATACTGTGAAGCTATAGTAAAGTTTCATAAAAAAATAGAACAAAAGAATAGTAGTAAAAGATGATGGCTAAATTTCATAGACACTATTTCAATATATCCCAATATAATTTTTGAATATATAAAAGGCAAAGATAATAACTAAGCAGATCAGTTAAGTAGATTAAATTTACAAATGACATAACCATTGTTTATATTTACAGCATGAGACCAACAACAGACATCAAACCGCGACCCAGGGCAGCTCCTACAGACAAAGGCAAAGGCCCAGCCTCTGTTTCAGACTCATATTTTCAGACTCTACTAAATAATGTACATTTCAGACCTCAGACAACAGTCGAAACATTAGAAAGAATCCATTTCGGTAAATACAATCTAATTTATTATCCGTCATGCAATTTATCTGTTAAAGTGATGGAAGATTGTAAAATAGACAGACCACAACGATGTTTAATGGATAATTTATGGATAACCTATACTAAGAAAGATATTAAATACTTTATAGCTTCTTTAAATGCATTAGGCCAGTATTTTACTAACAAAAATACCGAAAAGAAATTTAAATTTTATGTAGTCATATACGGTAAGACAAATGGTGTTTTTCATACGTGGCAAGGAGTCATAGAATCAATAAATGGAGTCAAAAATCCTCTTTTTAAAGGATTTAATGATCTTACTGAAGCCTTAGACTATGCAAGGGGATATTTGGGCCCAAACTATTTTATCTCCCCAACTCTAAAACAAAGCCCAAATAAAGCTCCACAATATAAAATCCAAAAAGACACAGACAAAATTATTTTTTGTGACCATTGTGAGTCCATGACAGAAGGCTTCAAAAGACTCAATGCCAAATGCGAAGCCCTGAGACAAGAGAAAGACCAATTAGTGGAAATGCTTAGAAAAGATAAGGATAAACAAACAGACATGAGTTCTCCATCTCACAATAAAATGGATGAGACGGGTGTACATTCCCCTCTGAATGTAAACAAACCTACTGTATCAGGTAATGATACAACTTGTCCGGTTCAAACGGTGGCCGATAAAGACTTATCAAATCCGTTAATTACTGTCACTTTGCCAAAAAGTGAAGAAAAATCTGAAACTCCACCACGAAGACGTCTCCCAAAGTCGTTCACCATGGGAGAAACCTCAAAACAAAAGAAGAAGACTTTAGTAGAAAAGAAGAAGACAATCGAAGAAAGAAAAAAGACAGTTGAAGAAGCAATTGCCAAAATTTTGAAAGAAATGATCAAAGAGGCAGAACAAGACACACATAAATGAACCACCTCCAACGCCTCCAATAAGATTAGGCAATATTACTACAGATCTAGACAGAAGACAACAGACATCAGAAGGGTCAAGAACTCCTTCAACAGAGGAAGAATACGATAAGAATGCACAAGACCCAAATGAAGGATATGATTCGGGAATGAGTTTTGACTCAATTGCCCTTCATAATCTTAACACCTAGTATAATAAAATCAACCAGACTTAGTAGATAGGTACCATGTGGGTATGCCCACATTTGTCTTGTGAGTGCTTACGTTATCACTACCTTCCAAAAGAAGAAAAAACTGATAAGCACGCGTTTTTAATTTTATGTCATAACAAAAATAAAGTCGAACTAGTCAATATCAATAATGCATGTGACAATGAGGCCCAAAGTGTACCCGATATGCATTATTTGGTAAACCACAAAAAATTGTCGGCAAGATCTTGATCGTCCAAAGTGTCGGCAAGATCTTGATCGTCCAAAGTGTCGGCAAGATCTTGATCGTCCAAAGTGTCCCCATCTCTCACCTATAAATACCCCCTTTCTTCACTCTACAAAGACAGAACGAAAAAATTCACTTTCCAAAAAACTCTCTTTTCTAAAAAATCCTTATATGTATAACCCAACCACATCCTCTCTCAAACAAAACTCCTTTTAAGCTTACTATAATCAGATAACCTAAAAAGTTTCTAATAAGTTTTTAAGTTTTCAAGACAGTCAGTCGGGGGTTCCCGAAAGGGAAACCTCTCTCAGTCCTTTAATATGTAAGTTTATCTTTCCAGTTTGTCATTCCCCATATGTAAATTATGGTTGTTTTTATTATGTTTTTATTTATATATAAAACTATTGAATTTCAATTTGATTTTGATAAATGTTTACCCTTAGTAAATGGTTAGACACTTAGTTTCTTAATGACAAGATGGATTGACTTGTAAATTCCTAGGATTTCTGAAGGCGCTTTATAGTCCGATGATAGGACAGTGTTATCGCCATATTCGGGGTGTGGTTAAAGAACTTGTTGTTAAGAATTTAAATTCTAAGGTGTAAGAGATTGAAAAGGGTAATAGTAATAATAATAATTAAAAAAAAGAAAAAAAGAGGGAAATATTTACTTGAAAAGATTGACAAACACATGTTTTAGATAGTTTTTTCGAGAAATGTAAGCTGATTATTAGAAAACATGTTTGTAATCCTACTCAGTACTGCCACTCTCAATAGTGTCCTTAATGTGTTTGTCAATCTTTTCAAGTAAATATTCCTTCTTTTTTTTATTATTATTATTACTATTACCCTTTTCAATCTCTTACACCTTAGAATTTAAATTCTTAACAACAAGTTCTTTAACCACACCCCGGATATGGCGATAACTGTCACGACCCGGTTAGGGGGTCTAGATGTGACATGGCGAAGGAGAACCCGGAGGCCCTCGATCAAGCCATCATAGTACCAAACTAACCCCTTTACTCAAAGAATGCGGAAGCAAAATAAATAGACTAG
>JBCEWC010016779.1:0-12900 GCA_038996855.1 Solanum aculeatissimum
AAGGGGGTTTAGGGGACCTTAGGATGCCTAAAAGGGGCCTAGGAATTAATTAAATCACGAAAATACCATTAATGAAACAGATATTTAGCTGTCACACAGGGTCACACGGTTGAGCTACAGTGACCGTCTAATGGTACACTGGTCGTGCAACATTCCGTGAGCCAACACTTAAACTTTGCCTCGGCTTGAACTTTTGGGGGACTTTCTGGACCACTTGAAGAGGGGATTCATGGGCCATGTGGCTTCACATGGACCGTGTACTGGTCCATGGAGCCACAATTGGCCCAAGAATCAACCCCACATCATGGCCAGCTCACTTCCCCACCTGACGGCCACCCACATGGATCGTTTGAGGTTTCACAGGTCGTGGGGTGGTCCATGAGCCATGACTTAGGTTATGGGGTAGGTCCTGGCCACCCTAAGCTCACTAGACAATTTCACGGACCCCCACATGGACCATGGACCCTCACACAGTCCGTGTTCCTTGCCTTTTGCCATTTTCAGGGCCTATTTCCAATGTCTTCTGAATTTCAGGCAGTCTCACTTTTTTTCCATAACATCCTCATAAAAACTCTGAATAGAGTAAAACTAGTTGCATTGTGAAGCTAACTCAAAGAGATTCAATTTGATATGTATCATACCACACAGTTCAACCCACATCAAAAGTTATGTCTCCGCAAAACGCATTGTCTAAACGGCCTCTCTAGGCCACCAAATGATCCATTTTGTGTTCGTCCACTTAAACGTAACCCGTGGACACCAAAACTCCACCATTACCAGTATAACACCATACAAGACCAACCATAAGGAATTTTTGGAAAATTTTGGGTCGTTACACTTTGCCTCAAGTTAAGATCTCTTTGGGTGAACACATATTGCAAACTGTTGTGATAGGTAAAAACATCAACATGAACTTCATACAAGTAATGTCTCCAAATCTTAAGAAAATACCACCATCGCCAACTCAAGATCATGGGTCGGATAATTTTGTTCATGAAAACCTTTAATTGTCGAGATACATAAGCTATCACTTTAACATATTGCATGAGCACACATCCCAACCCAATTCGCGAGGCATCACAATACATAACAAATCGATTCGACAGGGTCGAGACAGGAATCGATGTAAGTCAATCTTTCAAAATCTGAAAGCTCTTCTCACACTCACTTGAACACACAAACGTAGCTTTCTTTTGAGTCAACTTAGTCAACGGGGATGCAATGGAAGAGAATACCTCAATAAATCTCCGATAATAACTCGCCAACCCAAGGAATCTTCAAATATCATAAGGGGTCAATGGTCTAGGCCAACTCTTTATGATTTTGATCTTCTTAGGATCAACCTTAATACCATCACCGGACACCACATGACCAAGGAAGGCAAGTTCCCCCAACCAAAACTCACACTCACTAAACTTGGCAAATAATCTCTTCTCCCTTAAGTTCTGAAGCACTAACCTTAAGTGGTCCATGTGCTCCCGCTCATTTTGAATGTAAATCAAGATATCATCGATAAAGACCACCACAAAGCTATCAAGGAATGGCTTGAACACCCAATTCATGAGATCCATAAACACCGTTGGGGCATTGGTAAAACCAAATGACATCACCACAAATTCAAAGTGCCTGTAACGAGTCTGAAAAGCCATCTTTGGAATGCCACACTCTCTCACCTTCAACTGATGATAGCCCGAACGAAGATCTATCTTAGAGAAATTAGTGGCTCCTTGAAGTTGATCAAACAAGTCATCAATCCTGGGAGATGGGTAGCTATTCTTGATGGTCACATTATTCAACTACCAATAATCAATACATATTCGAAGTGAACCATCCTTCTTCCTCACAAATAATACAGGAGCACCCCAAGGTGAAATACTTGGCTTGATGTAACCCTTTTTCAGTAGGTCTTTCAACTGATCCTTCAACTCTTTTAGATCAGCCGGATCCATATGGTAAGCAGGAATGGAAATAGGCTGAGTACCCAAAAGAATATCTATGCAAAAATCCAACCACGGAATCACTACCAAAACAAGTTCATTAGGAATCTAAAATTTGACTTGTCTAGTCCTACAATTGACCGAGGCATATGATGCATGCAACCAATCCATCCCAAGAATGACATCAAAGTTAAATATCTTAATGGTTGATCTTGGATAGGTTTGAACTGGTCATGGTTGAATTTATGTAGCCATGGGTTGATTTTAAATGGCCGAATTCAAAATGGACCTTTTGGTGTCATAGAGAGGCCGTTTGGGCAGTGTACTTTAAGAAATCATAATTTTTGGTACGGGATGAACTGTGTGTGCTAATATATATCACATTGAATATTTTTGAGTTATCTTCGCAACGCAACTGGTTTCACTCAATTCGGAGTTTGTATGAGAAAGTTATGGTCAAAACAGTGAGACTGCCCGTAATTGGAAGGATGCAGAAACGAGTTCTGGAAATGGTCCAAGGATAGGACCACGGACTGTGTGAAGGTCCACGGTCCGTGTGGGGGTTCTTAGGGGGTTCCAGTGGGATCCTGGTGACCAGGACCCTGGCCATGGACCAAGGAAAACCCCACGGACCATCCCACGGTCCGTAAGACCTCACACGGGCCATGAAAGGTCCCGTGAAGTGGGGCAGAAACTTGGCTAAGGTTCGGGGCTGGACTCCGGGCCAAGTATGGATCCACGGACTAGTACATGGTCCATGTGAAGCCACATGGTCCGTGAGACCCTCCCGTGAAGTGAACCAGAATGTCCTCGAGAGTTCAAGCCGAAGACGAAGTCAAGTATAGTCACATAGTCAGGTATACGGACCGTGTGCCATTGTACGGGCTCTGTATCCCTTTCGTGTGGCCCTTTATATTAGGGGTTAGTCCATTTCATTAATGGTTAATTTGTAATTTAATTAAATCATATGCCCCTTTTAGGCTTTCTAAGGTCCCCTAAACCTAACCTTAAACCCTTTTCATCCATTCTAACACTCTCCTTTACACTTTAAAATTTCCTAAATCCTCTTGACCTCCATTGTTGAAAGCTCGACGAATTTTAGGGAAGATCATCGTTGTTGTGAAATCCTTTAATTTTCTTGGTCAATATCAAGGTATGTGGGTTTGATTCATGGATTCCCTTTCATCCATGAAGACCCAAGAACCCTCCTCTTCAAATTTGATTTTTAAGATTTCTTTAAGGTTGGGTTCTTTAAATTTTGAAGTATTTAATTGATTGGGATTATGTGTTGTAGAAATTAGGTGATATAATGATGATTTAAGTTTGAATGTTATGAATATTCATGGAAACATTTGAAGGATCAATGTGCATGCCCCTTAATGATTTGATTATGCATGGGTAAATTGCATTATGCTTTAAATATGGAATTTCTCATGATTTATGTTGAAAAACCTCTTGAATTGTGAATTAAAGTTTGGATTCCATTACCCATACACTTGTTCCTCATTCATGGCATATGAATTGAAGATTATTATGATGAAACTCTTGTTATGATATGATATGTTAAGGCTTGTAATCACATAGTCTCTCTGTTATGGATCTTTGAGCATTATAGGTGCTTACACCACTTTGATATGTTATGAAGTCTTGATATGATAAGTTATGTAGATGGGCTACTCTTATTGCATTGATATGGAAATGATTATGAAAATGATTTTGGAAACTCTTGTTGTCCTTTGGCCTAAGCATGAATATGGTTTGAGCAATGGTTTTGGTTTTGACTAATGATGCATGATTTTGAAAGGGATATAAGTCTGATGCATGATTTTGAAAAGAATGTAAGTCTTTTGATTTGAATATACATATATATATATATATGTATTCCCATGGGATGAGACTTAGTACAGAGGGATTGGAGTCGGGGTGGACTATCTCCAAGGGTCCATACTCCTTTCCGTCAAATCATATGCCACCATGGGTTATCTCCCTAGATAGGGATTGACTTGTTATGTATCCCCTTGTTGAAGGGTTGACTAGGTATCTACTTGGCAAGTAGTCTAGATCCGGGTATTAGCTCACTCGGATCCCCTCCGTTGTCGGTTGAGGTTACATCCCCACTATATTATGATCATAGGATTGCATCTCATGCATCATGGCATAACACATTGTTATATTACTCTTTAGCAACGTGCACTCCTTTTGTATCATTTGTCCCCTTACCATGTTGTTGGGTCATACTATATTGTCATATGCATTGCATGCCTGCATACTTAGTACATATTATGTGCTAACCCATACTCTTTGTCTACATGTTCTAACTATGTAGGGATCGGAGATGACTTTTATCTTCCACCGAATGACGTGTGATCATCTTGATGATTTTTGCTTGTGGTGAGCCCTTTTTTTCAAGTGCAATAGCCACTTTCTATCTAGCTAGTGTTACTTTTATTTTTCTTACTTATGTATTAAGGGTGAGACTCAAACTATGTTGAGGCCCCGCTTTATCTATGTAGAGGCTAGTTGGACAAACTAAACTCTTGTACGTTGGAATGTAATTGTTGAATATCATGACTATTGAAATGTTATGCTTTATGAGCCTTGATTATGGAAATGGTATTGATTATGCTTATCACTTGATATTGGGATTGTATGTTGAATATGTGGCTATGTGGAAAGTCCTATAACCCTAGTGTGCCCCCATAGCTTGAGTCCTACTTACTCGCCCCTTAGAGATAACTGTTATGTGCTATGTGAAATTAGGCTCATCCCATCCCCAGCAATATCCCTATAGCTTGAGTCCAAAGCCCCGTTTCCCTTAGAACTTATGTGTTATGTGTTTACTTTCGCACTTTTGAAACGATGATGTGTGTGATGATGCTATGATGTTTTGATTGAGGAATTTTGGGTTCTCTTTAGCCATGTCACATCTAGGCCCTCTATCCGGGTCGTGACAAAGATGGTATTAGAGCCCTAGGTTTATAATGATCCTCGGAGTCCAACATACCACGTCACTTAGAGTCTCATTCATGGGTGTGATGCACGCCATACCTATGAGTGAGAGACTATGACGATATTTTAGGAACTTATCACTTCATTTTCCCTTGTATCGTGCCTTGTACCATTTGTGAGATTTCTCTAAACTCTTGGTATTTTTTTGCTCTTTTAACAAATGCCTCCCAGAAGAGATCCCCTTCCCCGTCAGGCTCCTGGAATTGAGGAACAAGCTCCTCAGGCACCGGTAAAAGAACAGGTGTCCCATGCCAAATTTAGAAATGTGATATCCATGTTGGCCCAAGTTGTGGCCAACCAAGCCCATCCGGTGAATCCCATGAACTTCGATACTCCGGCTTCAAGGGTGAGGGATTTCACCCGTATGAACCCTCTGGAGTTCCTCGGCTCTAAGGTTGATGAGAATGCCCAAGAGTTCATTGATGAACTCACCAAAGTGTTGACGATCATGGGTGTTGGATCAGAGGAGAAGGCAGAGTTAGTGGCTTATCAACTAAAGGATGTGGCACAAGTGTGGTATAACCAATGGCATGTCGAGAGAATGGTATATGTTAAAGTTGGATGGGAGGAATTCAAGATGGCCTTTTTTGATTAATTCTTCCCTCTTGAGCTTAGAGAGACTAAGATGACCGAGTTTATAAATCTCTGACAGGGTAACATGACCGTGAGGGACTATGCCCCTAATTTCACTAAGCTTTCCAAGTATACTGCTATGCTTGTGTCTGATCCCCGTGCTAGGATGCACAAGTTTATCTCGGGTGTCTCAAACTTAGTTGTGAAGGAGTGCCGAACGGCCATGCTTATTAGGGATATGGATATCTCGAGGTTCATGACTTATTCCAAACAAATTGAGGGTGAAAAGCTTAAGGAAAGAAGGGTGCATGAGGTGAAGAGGGCCCAGTTTGATGGTGAGTTCTTCAATGTCAAGAGTAGTGGTGGGTTTGGCTGTTTCTAACAAGGCCAAGGTTCGAATGTGAGAGTTGTGAATCCTCAGGTGCCTCCTCCTAAGGCACAAGTTGGTGTTGGTCCCCGGTTTCCTCATTGTGGTCAATGTGGGAGAAGCCATGTGGGTGAATGTAGAAAGGTCACAGGTGCTTGCTTCCGATGTGGTAGCTTAGACCACAAAATCTTAAATTTCCCAAGGAATGCGAAGAAGGACCAAGTGCTCCCGGTGATCAAGGGCAACCAAAGACCCCGGTTGGTAGTGCTCCTAGAAACAACAGATTTTATGCTCTTCATGCCCGCCAAGAGGTGGAGGAAGCTCCGGACGTCCTGACGGATATGTTGAAAATCTTTAACTTTGATTCTTATGCTTTACTTGATCCGGGTGCAAATTTATCTTTTGTGACTCCTCTGTTGGCTGTTAACTTTGGTGTGATTTTTAAGACCATGAGGGAACCTTATTTGGTGTATACTCTTGTGGGTGATTTTATTGTGGCCCAGAAAGTGTATAGGGGTTGTCTCGTGTCGGTGTTGCATAAAGTATTCTCCAGTGACCTTGTAGAACTTGAAATGTAGGATTTTGATGTTATTCTTGGGATGGATTGGTTGCACGCATCATATGCTTCAATAGATTGTAGAACTAGGTGAGTCAAGTTCCAAGTCCCTAATGAACCCGTATTGGAGTGAGAGGGTAGTGATTCCATGGTTAAGGGTCTGTTTATTTCCTACCTTAAAGCCCGGAGAATGATTGGAAAAGGGTGCATCTACCATATCGTGCGAGTTAGAGACATGGGGGGGTGAGTCACGTAGGATTGAATCAGTTCCAATAATAACATAGTTCCCCAATGTGTTTCCTAAGGATTTGCCCAGGATCCCTCCCGATAAAGAAGTGGACTTCGGTATAGAACTTCTTCTGGATACTCAACCTATTTCCATCTCTCCTTATCGTATGGCCCCGGAGGAATTGAAAGAGTTGAAAGATCAATTGAAGGATTTGTTAGAGAAAGGGTATATTAGACCAAGCATTTCACCTTGGGGTGCTCCGGTATTGTTTGTAAGGAAGAAAAATGGGTCTCTCCGGATGTGTATTGATTATAGGCAATTAAACAAGGTGACCATTAAGAATAGGTATTAGTTGCCTAGGATTGATGATTTGCTTGACCAACTTCAAGGAGCTACTCATTTCTCCAAAATAGATCTTCGTTCGGGTTATCACCAATTGAAGGTGAGGGAGTGTGATATTCTGAAAATGGATTTCCAGACTCGTTATGGTCGTTTTGAGTTTGTGGTGATATCGTTTGGGTTGACACATGCTCTGGTGATGTTCATGGATCTTATGAATAGGTGTTCAAGCCGTTCCTTGATAATTTTGTGGTGGTCTTTATTGATGATATTTTGATCTACCCCCATAGTAAACAAGAGCATATGGGTCATTTGAGGTCGGTTCTCCAAATATTGAGAGAAAAACAATTGTATGCCAAATTTAGCAAGTACGAGTTTTGGTTGGGAGAAGTTGTCTTCCTTGGTCATGTGGTGTTCGGTGATGGCATTCAGGTTGATCCTAAGAAATCTGAAGCGGTGAGATATTGTCCTAGACCATTGACTCCTTCGGATATTAGAAGTTTCCTTGGTTTGAAGGTTATTATAGAAGGTTTGGTGAAGGGTGTTTCTCTATAGCATCTCTATTGACCAATTGACTCAAAAGAAGGCCAAGTTTGTGTGGACCAATGAATGTGAGAAAAGTTTCCAAACTTTGAAGGACCTACTTACTTTGGCTCTGATTTTGACCTTGCCTAATGGTTTAGATGGGTTTGTGGTTTATTATGATGTATCACGTATTGGTTTGGGTTGTGTGCTTATGCAACATGGCAAGGTGATAGCTTATGCTTCCCGATAATTGAAGGTGCATGAACAAAACTTTCCAACTCATGATCTTGAGCTAGCGACGGTAGTGTTTGCTTTGAAAATTTTGCGACATTATTTGTATGGGGTTCATGTGGATGTCTTCACCGATCACAAGAGCTTACAATATGTGTTTACCCAAAGGGATCTTAATTTGAAGCAAAGGAGATGGTTGGATTTCTTAAAGATTATGATATGAGTGTCCTTTATCACCCCGGAAAGGCTAATGTCGTGGCGGATTCTCTTAGTAGACTCTCCATGGGAAGTGTGACACATGTGGATAAAGGAAAGAAATATATAGAAAAGGAGGTGCACCGGTTGGCTAGGTTGGGTGTGAGGTTACCGAAGAATCCGACAATGGTGGACTCCTTGTGCAAGGTGGATTCGAGTCCTCTTTGATAGTTGATGTTAAGGATAAACAAGATCTAGATCCTTCCATAGTGGAGTTGAAGAAGTTGTTTACCGATGGTAAGATTGAAGTTTTCTCCTAAGGGGGAGATGGTGTGCTTCGGTACCAAGACCGTTTATGTGTTCCGGATGTGGATGGTTGATGGAAATGATCATGAAAAAAGCTCACAATTCACAGTATTATATTCATCCGGAATCTACCATTATGCACTGAGATTTGAAAGAGTTGTATTGGTGGCATGGTATGAAAAATAATGTAGCTAAATTCATAGCGGAATGTCCTAATTACCAGCAAGTGAAAGTGGAACATTAAAGGCCCGGTGGTTTGACACAAGATATTGAGATTCCTACTTGGAAGTGGGAAGATGTGAACATAGACTTTGTGGTTGGGTTGCCCCATACTCGAAGACAATTTGATTCCATATGGCTTTTGGTTGATAGAATGACTAAGTCGGCTCATTTCTTATCGGTCACAACTACCAATAGTGTCGAAGAGTATGCTAAGGTGTATATTTGGGAGTTAGTAAGATTGCATAGTGTGCCAAGGTCTATCATATCGGATCGTGGTACCCAATTGACTTCTCATTTTTTGAGGTCCTTTCAAAAAGGAATTGGTACCAAGGTCAAGTTGAGCACCGCATTTCATCCTCAAACCGATGGGCAAGCTGAAAGAACAATCCAAACCTCAGAGGATATATTGAGGGCTTGCGTGTTGGAGTTTAAAGGAAATTGGGATGATCATCTACCTCTCATCAAGTTTGCTTACAATAATAGTTTCCATGCTAGCATCGGTATGGCTCCTTTTGAGGATTTGTATGGTAGGAGATGTAGGTCTCCGGTTGGTTGGTTCGAAATAGGTGAGGCGGCCTTGCTAGGCCTGGATTTAGTTGTTGAGGCCATAGAAAAGGTGAAACTAATTAGGAAAAGGTTGAAGATGGCCCAAAGTGGCCAAAAGTCATATTCGGACATTAGGAAAAGGGACCTTGAATTTCATGTTGGTTATTGGGTGTATGTGAAGGCGTCCCCCATGAAGGGCATAACACATTTTGGCAAGAAGGGAAAATTGAGACCAAGATACGTTGGACCTTATGAGATTGTGCAACGGGTTGGCAATGTAGCATATAGGTTGGATTTGCCTTTGGACATGAGCTCTATTCATCCGGCTTTCCATGTATCTATGTTGAGGAAGTTGGTTGGTGACCCTAAGGCAATTGCACCCTTGGAAGGTCTGATGATTGAAGAGAACTTGACCTTTGAAGAGGTGTTGGTTGAGATTTTGGATAGACAAATGAAGCGGCTTCGCAATAATTTGGTCAAGGTACTTTGGAGGAATCAATATGTGGAGAGTGCAATGTGGGAAGCAGAGTTAGACTTGATGGAGTGATACCCTTACCTCTTCCAATATACTCAAGCCTAAGGTACTAGATTCTATCCTTTATTCGTCCTCATTATTTGTTTCTTGAGTTTCATGACATTGCATGCATTCAAGAGCACGAAAATGATTTAAATGATGATTTAACATGAGTTTTGAAAGACTTTTAGATATGATGCATGATCTCTTCAGTTATGGTTAAAATGTCTCTTGTTTTGATTGATGTCCTCAAGCCGTAGTCTTAGCTCATTCGAGGACGAATAATCCCAAGGGAGAGATAATGTAATGACCTAAAAAATTTTGAACTTTCTAATGGTTGATCTTGGATAGTGTTGAACTGGTCATGGTTGAATTTTGGTAGCCATGGGTTGATTTTAAGTGGCCGGATTCAATTTCGATGGCCAAATTTACAATCCATGCTATAATTGCACCGGACATGCTCTTTGCCAAATTTGACCATTTTGGAACTAAAGGAATCGTCAGAATTCACTAAGACTTTACCTGAAAACTTTATTTTACAAGTATAACTTCCTGATTAACTTAAAAATCCACCTAACTCCCAAATAACTCATCCAACCACCATGTCAATAGTCTCAATAGGTCAATAATGTCTCGAGGTTGTCATACACATGCTCAATAATCAACATGACTCCAAAATCAAGGAAATGACCTAGAGGGTCATTATATTCTAAGTACTAATGCATATTGTTTTGCCTACATAATCTAACTATGCAGGGATCAAAGATCCTATTCATCCTCCTCCTCCACATAGCCAAGTGGATCAATTGAATATTATTTGGTGAGTCCTCCATTTCAAGGATAATATCCACTTACTTTCATGTTTATTTAAGACTTAAGCCTAGGAGATGTCTTGGCCCCTGTTCCATTCATATTAGAGGTATTATTGGATATACAAATTTTTATGTTATGATCTCGACTCTTATTATATTTATGTGTTATGGAAGACTCTCTTAGTCCCTATCCCCTTCTTATGTTGGTTGTATGTTGTTGATGAGATGGAAGTTCTAAGACCCTAATACCCCCATAGTGTGAGTCATACTTACCCATCCCTTAGAATTTATTTGATATGTGTTCATGCTAATCCTCTTCGCTATAACATCCCCATAGCTTGAGTCCAAAGTCTCGCTTCCCCTAGAATTTATGTGTTTGTTGTTTAATTATGTTTCGGCAACCAAGGATGTGTCATGTATACTTAAGAGACTTGTTTTTGGTCCCTTTGAGTTTTCCATTCATCGTGTTATGCCTAGGCCCTAGACTTGGATCATGAAAAATCTTGGTTTAGAGCACTAGGTTTGTAAATGTACTTTAGGAATCCAGCACACCGTGTCAAGTAGAGTCTTGTTCATGGTTGTAAAGTGTGCCATAACTATGAATAAAAGGCTATGAGGCATTTTAGGAATGATTCACTTCTTCATATTCTTTGTTATGATTTAGAAGTTAATTTGAGACTTCCTATTCCTAATGGATGATTATTTTCTATTTTAGATCATACCTCAAAGAAGAACAACAGAAAGAGCTCCCACTCCCGAGGGTGAACCAGCTCCTCCGGCTCTATAAATTCGCCAAAGAGAAGAAGGGGTCACTCATGCTGAGTACTAGAATGTGGTCACTTTATTGGAAAGGGTCATGGCCAACCAAGGATTTAAAGATCCTCATGCTCCTACCCCCACCTCAAGGGTGAGGGATTTCATAAGGATGAATCCTCCAGAGTTTTATGGCTCCAAAGTTGAAGAAGAACCCCAAGAATTCATCGAAGAGGTGTACAAGTTCTTGACATAATGAAGGTAAGTTCAAAGGAAAAAGTGAAACTAGTGGCCAATCAACTAAAGCGCCTTCCTAAATTATGGTTTGTTCAATGGAAGAGGGAGAGATAAAATGGAAATCCTATCTCTTGGGAAGAATTCAAGGTCGCTTTCCTCAATTATTTCTTTCCTATGGAGCTAGGACAGATAAAGATGATGGAGTTTATGAACCTCAAGCAAGGTTTTAAGAGTTTTAGGGAGTATTTCCTCAAATTTGAGAACCTCTCAAGGTATGCTCCTTAGTTAGTCGTCAATCCTAGGGCAAGGATGCACAATTTTACTGTAACAACCCGAACATTTTTGAAATCTCCTTATGGTTGGCCTTATATGATGTACTACTGGTCATGGTTAAGTTTTGGTAGCCACGGGTTGAGTTTAAGTGGCCAAACACAAAATGGGCTAGTTGGTGGCCTAGAGGGACAGTTTTGGAAGTATACTTTAAATGGTCACACCTTTTTATGTGCGTTGAACGATGTGGGATACTATATATAAAATGAAATATATTTGAGTTAGCTTCACAACGCAATTGGTTTCACTCGATTCAGAGTTCGGATAAGGGAGTTATGGCCCAAACAGTGGGACTATCTAAAATTCAGAAGACATTAGAGATAGGCTCAGGAAAGTGGCTAAGGACAAGACCACGGTCCGTGAAACTTGTCACGGCTTGTTTTGGGTGTCGTCAAATGTCACAGTGAGCTAGGGGTGGCCAGGAACCACCCCATGACACAAGTGTTGGACCACGGACACCCAAATGGTCTGTTTGGTCTTAGACGGCCCGTGTACTGTCCCGTCAAGTGGGACAGTAGCTTGGCCAAGCCAAGGCGGAGTTTGGGAGTCGAAGGCAAGGGTCACAGACCCATACATGGCCAGTCAACCTCCAAACGGTCCGTCAAAATACTCGTCAAGTGTTACAGAATGTCCTCCGAGAGTTCGCGCTGAACATTTGGCTAAGTGTGGTAAAATGAAGGGTTGAACGGCTCGTGAACAGTAAGACGGGCACTGTAGCAGCCGTCTCACATTGCTTGTTCTCGAAAAGTTGTGTTTTATTAATAGTATTTTCGTGCTTTAACATTTCCTTAAGCCCCTTTTTGGTACCCTAAGGTCTCCTAAACCCATAAAACATTCCCCAAACCCTTATTCATCCATTAAAACTCTCCTACACTCTCTTATGAAATTCTAAAACTCTCTTGGCCTCCATTAAAGAAAGCTTTGAGAATTTGGGAAAGAAGATCTTGACTAGGTTTGACTTTGCAAATTGTTGGTGGAATTAAGGTATGTGGGACTTGATTCAAGGATCCTTTTTCATCCTTGAAGACTCAATGAACCCTAACTCTTTAAATTTGATTTTTAAGCTTTCAATTAGTTATGGGTTCTTCCAATATTGTTGTAGATTATTGGGACTTGAGTTCTGTAGTATTTAGGTGATTTAAACATGATTTTGATCTTAAATTCATGGATGATTATTGAAAACCCTTATTGATCAACTTGCATGTTCAATTTCATGATT
>JBCEWC010016780.1:0-12897 GCA_038996855.1 Solanum aculeatissimum
CCCAAGGGTCCCACCCTTTCCGTCAACCATGTGCCACCATGGGTTCTCCCTATTTAGGGATTGATTTATTTTGTATCTCCTTGTTTAAGGATGTTAGGGTACTATTTTGTAAGTAGTGCCGGGTTTGGATAGTGGCTTATTTAAGTGATGATCATGAGTTCTATTTAAGTGACCGTATTCAAAGGGATCATGTTGGGAGAGTTTTATAAGGAACCGTGTAGGAGGACTGACTTTGAATGACTATATCTCTTGGTACGGGATGAAATGTTTAGACTATGACCTATCAAAATGAAGCTCTTCGAGTTATCTTCACGACGCAATTGGTTTCACTCAAATCAGAGTTCGTATGTGAATGTTATGGCCATTTTGGTAGGATTGTCCGTGGCCGAAAGTGTTCTGGAAAAAGAAAGCCAAAGTTGTCTAAGTCAGGGCCATACGGGAGGGGTCACAAGCCGTGGGAAGGCTCAGAAACCGTGAAAGGCCTCCGTGGATTGATCGAGTAAGTCCCAGGGGAGTTTGACCAAGGCCCCGGACCAAGTGAAGCTCCACGAACCACTTTACGGTCCGTGTGATGCACCAAGGTCCGTGAGGGTCCTTCGTAGAGTGGTCCAGAAACTCATGAGACCCCAAGGCCAGGACTCCGGGCCAAGTAAGGCTCCACGGAACAGTGTATGGTCCGTGTGCAGCTTCACGGACCATGAGTCCTATCGTGAAGTGATCCAGTAAATTTCCCAAGATCTCAAGCCAAGACGTGAATCAAGTGACTGTTTCAGTTAATTGCTCCATTTCATTAATGGTGAATTGGTAATTTTGATTACCCCTAGGGACGTTTTAGCCTTTCTAAAGTCTCCTAAAACCCCTAAATTGAACCCTAATCCCCTTTAATTCATTCACGCTCTCAATTCACCTCCCTAATTCTCTCAATTTTCTCTCATCCACCATTGAAGACCAAGCTTGAAATTGGGAAATATTCAAGTCTTCATCAAAATCTTTTCAATCTTCTTGTTAAATTCAAGGTATGTGGGTTTGATTCATGGTTCCTCTTTCAACCATGAAGACCCAAAATCTCTTTCTCAATTTTTGATGAAATTATGATTTTTTTTGAAATGGGTATTTTAATTTAAGGATGATTTAGTGAAATTGAAGTGTGGACTGTTATTATTTAATAATTTTAATATGAATTAAGCCCCTATTTGATGAATTACTTTGAATCAAGATGGTACAAGTATGCATGTCCCCTTACTAGCTAATTTATAAATGGGTAATGTTAAATTGAGATTTAATTGTTGATTTAACTTTGAATTTCTTATGGATTCTTCTTATTATGATTTAAATTTATGAATTATAATTTCCCATGTTATTCTCATCATCAATCATGGCATTTGCATGCATGAACATGGATTTCAAGAAGTATATGGTGTAGGCTAAGTCCCAATTATATTTATGACTATGATTTTGAACAAGTATGAGTTATGACAAGAATGTGATCACATAATGTCCATGATTATCTTTGAGCAACTATGGGTGTTTACACCAATATGATTTTGATAAGTATGGAGCTACTCATATGCATGAAGTTTGACATGAAAGTGTATTTGGCCTTTAAGGCTAATTATGAAAGTTTATGATGTTGAGTGTTTCCGTTCCGTTTTAAAGGCATGTATATGTATACGTATTCTTGTGGGATGACGACTTAGCACCGAAAAGGATTGGAGTAGTAAGTGGGCTATCCTCAAGGGCCCTACTCCTTTCCCTCAACTATATGCCAACATAGGTAAGCAACCAAAATGGGAGGCCCGTAAGGTTTGATATGATATGATATGATATGTTATGTAAATTCTTTCGAAATGACCGAGTCATAAGAAAGGTGGCCATCACACCGAAATGACTGGGTCGTAAGGTATGGTGTAGATTACCTTTGACAAGTAATCTTCTCTGATCCGATGGGAGGCCTCATCGGGCAAGTTCATGTTGTAGCTCACATAAGTTTGGATTTCGGTTATGGTCACATCCCCTATACTATAAGCATTATGGCATTCCATGCATCATGGATTTCATGGCATCTTGGTATACCATCCCTTCCTATATTTTCCTTCAATGTATGTGCCCTTGCCATATAGTTTGTTGTAGGTTCATGTCCATATGCATTGCATGCCCACATACTTAGTGCATTATTATGTACTAACTGATATTCTTGTCTACATGTTCTAACCATGTAGGGAACGAAGGTGACTTTCATCCTCCGCTAGACGGCTAATCAAGACTCTCAAAGTTATTGCTTGTGGTGAGCCCTATACTCCAAGGGCAACACCTACTTTCATCTACCTTATCTTTACTTTATGTTCCTTTACTTCATGACTTAAGGGTGAGCCCGGATTATGTCGAGGCCCCGTCTTATCTTATGTAGAGGCATTATTGGACATATCGACTCTATTGAACGTTATGCTATGTGATGCTCGTAATGATATGGCTATCTATGTTAAGTGATGATATCTTATGTTATGCTTCCATTTCCACTTATACTGTTATGATGTGTTTGGCTTGGGAATGTGCTTATGTGGAAAGTCCCTAACCCTGCTTGCCCCCATAGTTTGAGTCATGCTTACCCGCCCCTTAGAACGTAATTGCTATGTGCAACGTGATTCATGTCTATCTCATTCCCGGCAATATTCACATAGATTGAGTCTAAAGCCCCAGAATCTCCTAGACTAATATGCTATTTGTTTAATATATGCGCTTTCGAACCGATGATGTGTGTGATGATGCTATGATGGCTTGATCGAGGACTTTTGGGCCCTACCTTCGGGTCGTGACAAAGATGGTATCAGAGTCCTAGATTTATAAATGATCCTCGGAGTCTAACATGCCGCATCACTTAGATTCCTGTTAATGGGTGTGATGAGCGTCATATCTATGAGCGAGAGGCTATGATGACGTTTTAGGAATTTTCTCACTTCATTATCCCATTATGTCGTGTTGTGAGATGTTATGGAAGATTTCCTGAAATAGGGTGTTCTTATTTCTCTTCCAGAAGATGCCTCCCAGAAGAACTCCCCTTCCCAGACAGGCTCCTGTCCCTGAGGAACAAGCCCCTCGTGAGCCCGTGGAGGAGACAGCGACCCACGCTGAATTTCAGAATGTGGTGTCCATGCTGGCCCAAGTGGTGGCTAACCAAGCCCGACCAATGAATCCCATGAATGGTGGCACTCCAGCCTCTAAGGTGAGGGACTTCATTTGGATAAACCCTCTGAAATTCTTTGGTTCAAAGAGTGATGAGGATGCCCAAGAGTTCGTTGATGAACTTATGAAAGTGTTGACTATTATAGGTGTCAGTTCCGAGGAGAAGGCTGAATTGGATGCCTATCAATTGAAGGATATAGCACAAGTGTGGTACAGTCAGTGGTTAGTGGAAAGGACTGAAGATGTTAAGGTTGGTTGGGAAGAGTTCAAGATGACTTTTCTGGGCCATTTCTTCCCTCTTGAACTTCGGGAAGCCAAGATGACTGAATTCATTAACCTCAAGCAGGGTAGCATGTCCGTGAGGGACTATTTTCTATAGTTTACTACGTTTTCAAAGTATGCTCCTATGTTAGTAGTTGATCCCCATGCCAGAATGCACAAGTTCATTTCAGGTGTTTCTGACTTGATGATGAAAGAATGTCTTACCGCTATGCTCATTAGGGACATGGATATCTCCCGACTCATGACCTATGCTGAACAAATTGAAGGTGAAAAGATCAAGGAGCGAAGGGTGAATGACTCTAAGAGAGCCCAGTATAATGGTGGGTTCTCTAACTCTAAGGGTGGTGGCGCTTTTGGCCATTTCCAATAGGGCCAAGGTTCGAACGTGAGGTTTGCTAACCCATGGGTGCCTCCTTTTAAGTTAAAAATTGGGGGTGGTCTACGATTTCCCCATTGTGAGCAGTGTGGGAAGAACCATGTGGGTGATTGTAGGAGAGCTTCGGGTGCTTGCTTTGGATGTGGGCGTTTAGACCACAAGATTTTCGACTATCCAAGGGGTGAAAAGAAAGATCAAGTGGCCCCTGGTGGTCAAGGGCAGCTGAAGGCTCAGGTTGTTAGTGCTCCCAGGAATAACAAGTTCTATGCTCTTTATGCCTGACAGGAGGTGGAGGAAGCTCTAGACATCGTGACTGGTATGTTAAGAATCTTTGATTTTGATGTTTATGCTTTACTTGATCCTGGTGCAAATTTATCTTTTGTGACTCCCATGTTGGTTGTTAAGTTTGGTTTGATTCCTGAAACTCTAAGGGAACCTTATTCAGTGTACACTCCCGTGGGTGAATCTATCATTGCCCAAAAAGTGTGTCGGGGTTATCCTATTTCTATTTTGCATGAATTGTTCCCGAGTGATCTTGTAGAACTTGAGATGTATGATTTTGGTATTATTCTTGGGATGGATTGGTTGCATGCCTCAGCTGATTGTAGGACTAGGCAAGTCAAATTTTAAGTTCCTAATGAACCCATGTTGGAATGGTGGGGTAGTGATTCCGTGGTTAGGGGTCGGTTTATTTCCTACCTCAAAGCCCAGAGAATGATTTGTAAGGGGTGTATCTATCATATTGTAAGGGTTAGAGACGTGGAGGGTGAGTCAACTAGGCTCGAGTCAGTTCCGATGGTTAATGAGTTTATGTGTTCCCCGAGGACTTGCTTGATATTCCCCCTTATAGGAAAGTAGATTTTGGCATAGATCTCCTTATGGATACTCAACCTATTTATATTCCTCCTTACCTTATGGCTCTAGCCAAACTAAAGAAGTTGAAGGAACAGTTGAAAGATTTTTGGATAAGGGTTATATTAGACCGAGTATTTCATCTTGGGGTACTCCTGTGTTGTTTGTGAGAAAGAAGGATGGTCCACTCCAAATGTGTATTGATTATCAACAGTTAAATAAGGTGACCATCAAGAATAGGTACCTGTTGCCCAGAATTGATGACTTGTTTGATCAACTTCAAGGGGGCTACTCATTTCTCTAAAATAGACCTTCGTTCAGGTTACCACCAGTTAAAGGTAAGAGAGTGTGACATTCCCAAAATGGCCTTTCAAACTCGTTATGGGCACTTTGAGTTTATGGTGATGTTGTTTGGGTTGACCAATGCTCCGACAGTATTTATGGATCTCATGAGTCGGGTGTTCAAGCCATTCCTTGATAGTTTTGTGGTGGTGTTCATTGATGACATCCTGATTTACTCCCGAAGTGAGCGGGAGCATATGGATCACTCGAGGTTGGTGCTTCAAACTTTAAGGGAGAAGGAGTTGTTTTCCAAGTTTAGCAAATGTAAATTTTGGTTGGGAGAAGTTGCATTTCTTGGTCACGTGGTGTCCCGCGATGGTATTAAGGTTGATTATAAAAGAATCGAAGCAGTGAAAGACTGGCCTAGACCATTGACTCCTTTGGATATTCGAAGTTTCCTTAGATTGGACGGTTATTATCGAAGGTTCATTGAGGAATTTTCTTCCATTGCGTCCCCATTGACCAAATTGAATCAAAAGAAGGCTAAGTTTGTGTGGTCGAGTGAGTGTGAGAAAAGTTTTTAGACTTTGAAGGATCGACTAACATCGGCTCCTGTTTTGACCTTGCCTAATGGGTTAGATGGGTTTGCAGTGTATTGCGATGCTTTACGAATTGGGTTGGATTGTGTGCTTATGCAACATGGCAAGGTGATAGCTTATGCATCAAAGCAATTGAAGGTGCATGAGCAAAATTATCCTACCCATGATCTTGAATTGGCGGTGGTGGTGCTTGCTCTAAAGATTTGGAGACATTATCTATATAGGGTTCATGTGGATGTTTTCACCGATCACAAGAGTTTGCAATATGTGTTCACCCAAAAGGATCTCAATTTGAGGCAAAAGAGATGGTTAGAACTTCTCAAGGATTATAACATGAGTGTCTTTTATCATCCCGGCAAGGCAAATATTGTGGCGGATGCCCTTAGTAGGCTATCTATGGGAAGTATGTCGCATGTGGATGAAGGGAAGAAGGAGATCATGAAGGATGTGCACCGGTTGGCTAGATTGGGTGTTAGGTTATCCGACTCAAAAAATGGTAGTATTTTTGTTCAAGGCAGATTTGAGTCTTCGATGGTGATGGATGTTAAGGCAAAGCAAGACTTAGATACTTCCTTGGTGGAGTTAAAGAAATTGGTTACCAAAGGAAAGATTGAGGTTTTCTCCCAAGGGGGAGATGGTGCGCTACGGTACCAAAACCGATTGTGTGTTCTGGATGTTGACGGCCTAAAGGAGACTATCATGAGTGAAGCACATAATTCCCGATATTCTATTCATCCGGGATCCACTAAGATGCATCAAGATTTGAGTGAGTTGTATTGGTGGAATGGCATGAAGAAAGACATAGCCAAGTTTGTGTTGGAATTTCCGAATTGCCAAGAAGTGAAAGTTTAACATCAAAGGCCCAGTGGCTTGGCCCAAGATATCGAGATTCCTACTTGGAAGTGGGAGGATGTGAATATGGACTTCATAGTTGGGTTGCCTCGTACTCATAAATAATTTGACTCGATATGGGTTGTTGTTGATCAAATATTAAGTCGGCTCACTTCTTACCAGTCAAGACTACTTATCGTGCCAAGGATTATGCTAAATTGTACATTCGGGAATTGGTGAGGTTGCATGGTATACCAAGGTCAATTATATCGGATCGTGGTACTCAATTCACTTCTCACTTTTGGAGGTCATTTCAAAAGGAACTTGGCACTAAGATCAAATTAAGCACGACTTTTCATCCCCAAACCGATGGACAAACCAAGAAGACAATTCAAACCTTGGAGGATATGTTAAGGGATTGTGTGTTGGAGTTCAAGGGGAACTGGGATGATCACCTACCGCTTATTGAGTTTGCCTATAATAATAATTTCCATGCTAGCATTGGTATGGCTCTATTCGAAGCTTTGTATGGTAGAAGGTGTAGGTCCCCGGTGAATCGGTTTGAGATAGGTGAGGCAGCATTGTTAGCTCCAGACTTGGTGGTTGAGGCCATAGAAAAGGTGAATTTGATTAGGGAGAGATTGAGGACAGCTCAAAGTCGCCAAAAGTCATATTCGAATATTAGGAAGAGGGATCTCGAATTCCATGTTGGTGATTGGATTTATGTGAAGGTATCACCTATGAAAGGCATCATGCAATTTGGTAAAAAGGGAAAGCTGAGCCCTCGATACGTCGGACCATATAAAGTTGTTGAGAGGGTTGGTAATGTGGCTTATATGATGGATTTGCCTCCGGAGATGAACTCTATTCATCCGGTGTTTCATGTTTTGATGTTGAGGAAATTGGTTGGTGCCCTACGACAATTGTACCTTTGGAGGGTGTGACGGTTGAGGAGAATTTGACTTATGAAGAGGTACTGGTTGAAATTTTGGATAGGCAAGTGAAGAGGCTTTGCAACAAAGAGGTGGCTTCAATTAAGGTGTTTTGGAGGAACCAACAAGTGGAGAGTGTTACATGGGAAGCGGAGTTGGATATGATGGAGCGATATCCCTATCTTTTCCAATCTACTCAAGCCAAAGGTACTAGGTTCTATCTCTTCTAATGGTCCTAATCCTTTAAATTCTTGAGTTTCATGACATTGCATGCATATATGAGCACGAAAATGATTTGAAGGATGTTTTAACATGAGTTTTGAATGGCTTTGAAAATGATGCATATACCATTATAAATTTTGGTGAAAATGTTTCTTGCTTGATTGATCTCCTTAAGTTGTGGTATAGCTCATTCGAGGAAGAATGTTCCCAAGGAGGAGATGATGTAACGACCCAAAAATTTTCAAACTTTGTACTAGTGGATCAAGATCTATTTTGAACTTGTTATGGTTGTGTAGTGATGATCATGAGTTCTATTTAAGTGGTCGTATTCAAAGGGATCGTGTTGGGAGAGTTTTGTAAGGAACCGTGTAGGAGGACTGACTTTGAATGGCTATATCTCTTGGTAAGGGATGAACTGTGTGGACTTTGACCTATCACAATGTAGCTCTTCGAGTTATCTTTGCAACACAATTGGTTTCACTCAAATCAGAGTTTGTATGTGGAAGTTATGACCGTTTTGGTGGGACAGTCCGTGGTCGAAAGTGTTCTGAAAAAGGGAAGCCAAAGTTGGCTAAGTCAGGGGCATACGGGAGGGGTCACAAGCCGTGGGAAGGCTCACAACTCATGAAAGGCCTCCGTGGATTGATCCAATAAGTCCCAAGGGATTTGGACCAAGGCCCCGGACCAAGTTAAGCTCCACGGACTACTTCACGGTCTGTGTGATTCCCCATGGTCCGTGAGGGTCCTTCGTGGAGTGGTCCAGAAACTCATGAGACCCCAAGGCTAGGACTTCGGGCCAAGTGAGGCTCCAAGAACCGGTTTACGATCCGTGTGCAGCTTCAAGGACCGTAAGTCTTGTCGTGAAGTGATCCAGAAAGTTTTCTAAGATCTCAACCAAGACGTGAATCAAGTGATGTCACATAGTAGGGTTCACGGTCCGTGAACCACTACGCTAACCATGTAGATACTCTCGTTAGCGACTGTTTCTGTTAATTGATCCATTTTATTAATGGTGAATTGGTAATTTTGATTACCTCTCGGGCCATTTTAGCCTTTCTAAAGTCTACTAAAATCCCTAAATTGAACTCTAATCCTATTTAATTCATTCAAGCTCTCAATTCACCTCCCTGATTCTCTCAATTTTCACTCATCCACCATTGAAGACCAAGCTTGAAATTGGGAAAAATTCAAGTTTTCATCAAAATCTTTTCAATCTTCTTGTAAAATTCAAGGTATGTGGGTTTGATTCATGCTTCCTCTTTCAACCATGAAGACCCAAAATCTCTTTCTCAATTTTTGATAACATTATGATTTTCTTAAAATGGGTATTTTAATTTAAGAATGATTTAGTGAAATTGAAGTGTGGGCTATTATTATTTAATGATTTTAATATGAATTAAGCCTCTATTTGATGAATTACTTTGAATCAAGATGGTACAAGTATACATGTTCCCTTACTAGCTAATTTATGAATGGGTCATGTTAAATTAAGACTTAATTGTTAATTTAACTTTGAATTTCTTATGGATTCTTCTTATTATGATTTAAATTTATGAATTCCAATTGCCCATGCTATTCTCATCATCAATCATGGCATTTGCATGTGTTGACACCCAATTTTGACCGACTTAAATCCATTTTAGATTGTCATTTGATTAAAATAATTATTTTTAAGACTTTTAAAATAAACGGATTTATTTGCAATAATTACATTTTTTTTATATATATTTGTGAACATTCAAAATTTGCTCGTTTTAAAATTACTTCTTTATATTATTAGTATTAATATTATTAGTTTTTACCTTTATAATTATAATCATTTTAGTAGTAATAATAATATTTGCGGTAATATTTATTTATTTATTATTACTATCATTTTTATTATTAACAATATATCAATATCATATTTTTGAATACATTATAAACATATTTTAATATATATCATTTTATCATTTTTCTAATATAAAATAATGATTTTAATATGTTTAGTATTTTTTATAATATTTTTAGCACATAGTGAGTATTTTCTTTACGTCATGTTTATTAGTTAAAATATTATATATTTTATAAGTGTTGTAATTAATTAAATGACATCTATTCACTTTTATCCCAATTTATTCAATTCGTAGCTTTTTCTACCAATTTCATTTCAATTCTAGTCAATATTCTTGAAATTTATTTCGATTTTAGCCAAATTCCTCACCACTTCTTTAAAGTTTAGCCTATTTGGGTCAATTTTGGCTTTATTTTAAAATAACCAAATTCAATTCTAACTATTTTGACATGATTTGATCTCACCAGTTCATCACTTTTAATCCAACGACCCACACTAAAATATTTTTAATTTCCTTTTTAATTTTTTATACCCCAAATCCCAAAAGTTTTCACTTTTCCCTTTTCCTGAACAACACCATCGGTCTCTTTCTCTCTCTCACTCTCCAGCCGCCGCCACCACACTGTCCATCTCCCTCCGGTGACGACAACCATCTGGCGCTCCTCTCTTGTTGTCCCTTTATCACCGCCACGACCCTTCATCTCCTCACCACCCCTATCGCCTCTCTCTCTCTCCCCTCAACCCGACAGAAAATCCCAACCCCACCGCCTTATCTCCTCCACCAGCCAGACGCCGGCGAACAACCGCCGCACCGGGCCACCGCTGCGACCCCTTATCTCTCCCTGGCAACAACCAACAAATAACAGCAAATCTCACGACCCTAAATCTCCCTCACGTCCTCCCCTCCTCACCAAAAATCCATCGAAAAACACCACAAACAAGCGAACCCAAACGACCCCTTTCAACAACCCCTTTGCCACCATCTCCCTCTCTGTTTTCGGTGAAACCGCTATCCCAGCAGCTCCGCCTCACCTCCCTCTGTTCTCTCCTCTCCCCAGTCCTCTTTCTCATCCGAAACCACCATGCAGCGGCCACCAACGGACCCTTTTTCCGGCGAAGATGGTGATGGAATACAAGGGTTGTGGATATAGATTTAGCAAAAACTTAGAAATTTCCAAGTTGATTAAGAAGGATCCGTAAAGAATCCGTCCACATATGTTCTTGAAATGTTCATGCTACTCCAATTTATCTTCTGTTACTATAAATCTCTTTATTTATGAAGTATGACTGCAACGTTTTCTCCTTTTCTATGAAAGCTTGTGATGCATGTGTGACACAATTGTTAGCACTCGTTAATCCCATTGGTTCTAAGCATATTGAGAATTTTTGTCCATCGGATAAATTAGATGTTTGAAATTATGTGATTAACTGTAATTTTGCTTTAGAAAATTTGTGACAAATATTATGTGTGCTAGTAATTATGGTGACTTTCACTTATTTTCAACATTCTGTGATAAAATTATTATTATTATTATTATTATTATTTTGTTTAAATTATTTTTTTTACTAATTATGGGAAAGTTTGGTACCTTCCCGGTTATGGTAAATGTTGATTGCGGAGATTTCACGCTTAGTTAGTTTCTTCGGACAAATTGTATGTCAGTATCCACGGTAAGAGGTAGTTTTTTTTTATTCAATTTTTTTAGACAGTTACTTGCTTGATTGATGAAAATATTCTAATTGATTCTATGAGACTAGAATGTTCGAGTCGGGGAAAGTAAGCGATAAAGTTATTAGGTATTGATTATTGAATATGAGAGAATGAATTTTTTTTAATCGTTTCTTTTTTTTAATTATTGTTATTTTCCAATAATATTGGCTCCCTCACTTCCCTTAATTAGTACTCTTTATTCACTTGCAGTATCTTTGGTAAAATCTTGATGGAATCCGTGATTTATTTGTTCCTATTTTATTGCTTTAATTATGGTAATGGTAGATTGGTACTTTATTTCTTGTCTTTTCTTTCTTCACTAATTATGCACTCTCCTCACTATATAAAGGGGTCCTTTATTCACCTTGATGATATACTTTTTTTTGTCGAATACAAAAAGAAAAAAATATTTTTACTTCATACAATCCTCCTCTCTTTCTTTTTGAAAAATATTATCATTCTGTCAAATTTGAAGATCAAGTTTGATTTTAATTGGTAAATTTAATCGGTGAGTGTCTACTCTTTTTATATGCATGTACTCTTCAAGTGTTTGCTTTATTTAAAATTTGTCATTATTATCTGTTATGGGTATTGTTAGTTTGCTTTTAGTGTTGCAGGTTTTCTTTTAAGTTTCTTGCTAATAAGGGTGTGAAGAGTCGCTTTGGATTAGAAGGAGGAGGGCCTTGAAGATTATTTTATTTATTGTTATGTATTTTATTTTCTCCAAGATGTAATAACAAATAATGAAATCGGGGTTATTATTTGAGGGGGAGGGGGGGATTATGTGCTACTTGTTCTTTTATTTTTAATTTGCTTCCTTTTCTATGATATACGATAGAAAACATGCCTATAGAAATCACGAATTTAATCATATTTTTTTATTTGTTAAAAAAAAAATTTTAAAAATGAAATTTTCTAAGAATGTTTGCTCAAAATGGGATAAAAAGTTAATTTAATATGATACTTTTACATTAAGATTTTTATTAAATACTCTTTTTTTAGATTTATACCAATCATTTTTTTTACTGTGTTAGTTAAAATTTAATTAAGATTGGAAGAGTGTTTAAATATAAGTACAAGTTTTAAATAAAAACTAAAAAATATATATATATATGTTCACGATAAAAAAAAATTCTTTTAAAAAATAATAATAGAATATTATCTATAAGCATAAGTTTGAAACAAATTTTTTTAAGTTATAAAAAATATTAAGGTTATGCTCATACTTTAGTATTTTTGAGTTATAAACTTTATTTCTAAAGTGTTTTGGTATGCCATAATACTTAACTATTTACGTCCTTTTGGAAATTGGGGGATTTAATATTTTTAACACGTTATATTTTAACCTTGATAAACATTTTTCATGTTTTAAAATAATAGTAAGAATTTCTTTTTTTAAAACTGACCAAGCTTATTTAATGGCATACTCATTGTTTTTAACCTTTGCACTTTTGTATGTGTTTGTTAATTGTTTGAAGGCTTATTTGAGACCTAATGTGCTAATTGCTAGTCCTAAATATTTTATTTGACTCGGTGTCTCTTAGGAAACTTATATTCCCTTTAAAGAACTTAAAAAATTTAGAAAAGTCCAGCGCCTTTTGGACCTTAGGAGGGACGTTAGGCACTTTAGGACTCGCTAGCATTTTTTATTTTTTTAATACGCATTTAAGTTAAAATTAATCTAACTTAGGAGAAGTAAGGGTAGCTAGGACCCTCGGAAAGGATGATTTAACTTGAGCTTCAATAGGACAAAACCTTGGTTTTTGTCCTTAGGCTTAAATAAGCCATGTGAGCAA
>JBCEWC010016781.1:0-12896 GCA_038996855.1 Solanum aculeatissimum
CCCCAGGCAATTGATAAGCTCAAATGGGGACACCAAAATGGAGTTTACACAGTCAAGGAAGGGTATCAACAATTGTGCTCCAGAACCCCATGATAGACTATTGACCTTGGAAACTCATTTGGAGGACCAAATTACCTCTTAAGGTTGCTTGTTTCACCTGAACAGCTCTATATGAGGCATGTCTCACCCAAGACAACATAAAGAAAAGGAAAATCCAGTTCCCAAACAGATGCCATATGTGCAAAAAAGAGATCGAAACCCCTAGACACCTTCTTCTTCATTGTGAGGTGTCCTCAAAATTATGGAGCATGTTTTTTAATCTGTCTGGTCTCAGGTGGATCACACCACTCACAGTTAAGGATGCTTACAAGAGCTAGAGCCTATGGAAAGTTGCCAAAGCCATTAAGAAGATCTAGATCATGATACCTGCTTGTATGTTTTGGAGTATTTGGTTAGAGAGAAATAGGAGATGTTTTGAAGGAGAGTCAACTGCTTTAGGCATTTTGAAGGCCAAATGTTTTGCAGATTTGTTTAGTTGGTCCAACCTGTATCCTGCTGTTAATGAAGAACAAATTCAGGATTTTATTAACTCTTTAACTCGGACTTAGATAGTTTGTATAGTTAGCCAGAGACTTTTTGTAAGCTCAAATGCCATATCTTGTAATTTTTGCATCTTCTTGATGCGGTTATTAATATCACTTGCTTTATCAAAAAAAAAAAAAGAAGTTGCCTCAAAAACTTAAAAGGCAAGTTCTATAAGGTGATGGTTAGACCAACTATGTTGTATGGGGCAGAGTATTGGCTAGTTAAGAACTCTCTTGTTCAGAAGATGGAAGTTGTGGAAATGAGGATACTGCGATGGATATGTGGGAATAATAGGAGGGATAGGATTAGAAATGAAGAAATCGGAATAAGGTGAAAGTGGTTTCTGGGGAGGACAAGATGAGGAAAGTAAGATTGAGATGGTTTGGACATGCGAAAGAGATGTACAAATGTCTAGTGCGGTGGTGTGAGAAGTTGGCTATGGATGGTTGCAAGAGAGGTAGAGGTAGGTAGAAGAAGTATTGGGGAGAGGTGATAGGCGAGACATGATGCAATTTCAACATTTAGAAGCTATCAAACCAAATGTCAGCCTTCTCCTTCATATGGACTAACACAGCTCATCTTATTTTGGTCTGGAACTTGATATATTTCAAAACTGCTCACATTCTTAACCAACCCCTGGGGTTAGTACCATTGAATTTTGGAAAGTTGATTTTGACTTTGAAAGAATTAACGGTAGGGTCATGGTGACAACAGTGTTTTGGATAGGCACAGGAAGCAAGGGAGGTTTGTTGTGAGGGAGAGTAACTGTAGTTAGTGAAATATTGGACACGAGAGGGGTATTTGAAATCAATGAAACAGTAGACATGGGATTAGTATGAAGAGGGGAACTCTGGTGAAAAAATGGGAGGAAATTTGAGTCCTTTTCCAACAGGTTAACTAGTAGGAGTCGCGAAAGGCGTTACCTGCATGCGTGAGTTTGATGATTGTCCGGTTTTGTAAAGGGCCACTGGTCCTTGAGCACTCAAAGCCATAGACTTAGGAGAAGGCGGCAGAGACGGGGTAGTATCAGCTCGTCTCACTGCCTCAAGCTGGCAAATGATCAACTCCAGCTTCTTGTTCGTCTCCTGTGTTTCCTGAAGCTGAGAAGAGAACAAGTTCTGATTGGTTTCAAGGCTTTCAAATTGTTTGGTATTATAAGCTGCCATGAGTTGAAGTTGAGTTTTGAGCATCTTCCTACCATCCCCCAACCCTTTGAAATTTTAATTATCCAACATTTTTGGCCCTAGAACCATGTGACTCTGATACCAATGTCACGATCTGAGCTATAGCTGAGTTCAATCCATGAGTAATTCCACATAATAGAAGGAAGACAATAGGAAGAAGATTGATATTCATATTTCGATAAAAATGACAAATGCAGTACGAACAACTAATAATGACACTGGACGGCTAACGTGTAGAGGACATGTGGCATTCTGTTGCTAGGAAATGTAAAATACAAAGGACTACTAATGCAATTACATGAAAAGCATATTCTGGAAATACAAAAGGGCTTAAACATAATAATGCAAGCTACTTGGGCCAACATCTAAGTGACTTGGGCCTTTCTTTCTCTTGGGATTGAATGGCCTTGGTTCCTGGTATTCTCATATCATGACACTATGATATAAACATTCCATTCTTTTGGGTGCTGGAGGATTTGCTACTTCCATAAGTTCCATTATACAAAATTGGACATTTCTGATATCTTAATTTTTTTAAAATAATTATTTCAGGGTCTGTATCACTAGAAAATTGTTGTTTGCGCTATGATATGGGAGTTCCAATCTTTAGGGAGTTTCTGGGAAATTTGTTATTGCATAAATGTTGAAGTCGTTATTACACGTTTAATACTTGGGAAGTGACGAGTTTTAGTTTCAGGTCATGACGTCCTTTCTTAATCTGTTTATTATTTCAGGGTTTGCTTAAGTTAATTAGTTGTATACTGTGATGTGAAATTTTCTTTTTTTATTGGAAATTTGGTTAGATCAAACACTTTGTTGTTATTCTTGTGGGAATTACAGGGTCCTTTTTTTACTGTTATATGGAAATGCTGTCATTGTCCTGGACCGACTTTTGATTAGGTTAGATTGAGGTATTTTGATGAAAACTGATTTGGCCATTAAAAGGATAATTCACTAGAGAGAAGTAGAGTGAAATTTTTATTCAAATGGAAGAAATCATAGAAGCAGCAGAGTAGGAAAGAAGATCGGCACAATGATTTGTTAATTTGATATCCCTCTTTGTTTTCTGATTAATAAATAAAATCAGTGATTACAAATATGGAAGTGTGCATCTGGTCTTTCCCAACCTTTGTTGGTTTGTTATTAAAATTCAATGCATTTTAATAATGGAATTTCTGGTCCTTCTGACCTGGCATGATAAAATTGCTGAATGCAGAAGTATACAAATTGGTGAGCTCTTCAAAAAAATTTAGGTAGCATAGAATAGATTCTTGTTTCACTTTGTAATTTGCTTATGCTTAATAATACAATATCATTTACTTGGTTACCCTTTTCTCAAAAAAAAAAAAAAACCACGATATCATTTTCTTGAAGGACCAAGCCAAACTGTTACATGGGGTTGGTCTAAATTGTATAAATTCATAAACAGATTCAATAAATTTGACTGAAGATGCCTTTGGACTCAATTGTCAAAGCATGTTTTTGGCATAATTGCTCGTGGTGTGTGCTGTAACACCAAAGAAGTTGTGGGCTGAACGTGGTTATCTATTGCATCATCGGATGATATCTGTTCTCATATTTGAAGACAACATTGTCATTGCTGTCACAAACATTGATCGCCTTAGTACATAGTACAATCTTACCTCATTATAACAACATTTCGTTATAATGGCCTAATTTTGTTCCAAATCGATTTTTCCTGGTGTATTTTACTTCTCTATAACATCATTCTACCTATAGCAACAGTGACATTCATTATAACTGTACGCTCTTTGTAAAATTACCTCTCCATATTAGCTACTCAAATATTGTTTAGTAATATCTTATAAGAAATATATTATATATAAAAATAAAATACTAAAATGTTTATGGTAATCATCATCATTAATGTCATGCACATAGTAAATTTCAAGTATAAATATCTACAAAGAAAAAAATGTATTTAAATGATGTCCATCAATTATGGTCATAACTTCTTGAGGAAAGGCTACTGATGTTTGCCTTTTGGCATTCACACTTTTTCTTAAATTGGTTAATAAGTACATTCCTTCTTTGCTACATGCAAGTAAATAAAATATACTTACCAAAGCAATACATTCCTTCTTGGCGCACAAATCACTAAACTATTTTTGTGTATTTTTGCTTATAATAGCTAAATGAGATTCAACGTCAAATGACAGTATACATATATAATAGCACCTCACTAAAGCAACCGTAAAATTTTCAGGCAGATGCCGCCACTATAACATGGTTTTACTGTATATGTTATTTTATCTTGCCCACCTATGGTTATGTATAGAAGAACCAGGTTCTTCAGTTACTATTCATCAAGTAAATGTGGAATAAATAATCAACACAAGGATTTTACATGGAAAATTCCTCGTTTGAAGGAGAAATCACAACCTACCCCTGCAGGCTATTCCCTCGGATCTTCACTAAACCTTGAGCATATTTTATGGTTACAAACCAAAGGGGCTAACTCTAGCACCTTTCACCCTTTTGCTAGTTGCTACTACGCCTTTCAAGATTCTACCCCAATCTTGAAAGCCTTTACAACTCGAGAAACAAACACCTAATACAAATTCTCTATGAATATAAAAAGTTACAATTTAAGTTCAAAGAATCAAACTAGAAAACTGAGAAATGTAATGATAAATCTTGATAGGAACAAGTTCTTCTTCACGTTGTTAGCTGACTCTTTATCACACAAAGAGACTTCAAATATATTCTCTCTTTAATTGCTCTCTTCTTGTTGTTTGGTTGTCTTCAATAAAGTCAATGTAATGCTTTATATAGGAGTAGGAATGGCCGTATTCTTCTCTAAATCAAGCAAGAATTGGTTCAAGAATCCAAGAACCTAATCCTTCTCAAACTTTGTTTCCATTCACGCATCGGCTTCCACTTGTTTTCTCCTATATCCAAAGCTCCTTCCATGTGTGCAGATATGGTAATAGTTCCATGTTAGTTTCTTGTTCCTTGATCCATGTGATTAGCCATAATCCCAGTTCCTCAAGGAATTCTTCATACACTTAGAATCTGCTTTGCGCCTGATCAACAGTCCTGATTCTTTCAGTTCTTGCCGTGTACTTCTGTAATCAACTCTTGCAGTAGACATGTTAAGGAATTGGTTCTTCAATAGTTGTCATAAACTCTACCAGTCCTTATCTGAGACATGTTTAATATCTGGTTCTTGTATCATGTTTGTTAGTCATCAAAACTTCATATAGAGCATGACTCATGGCTCCCAACTCCTCGTTCCTAGCTCCTAGCTCAACAATATATTACAAAAGCCCTTTCAGTTTTATTTCTATTGAATAAGGATTCTCACGCTGTGCTAAAATCAATATAGGGCATGCCTTGCTTTCTTGTTCTTCCAAGTTTTGTAGCCTTGTAGGAGTCTATTTCTGTAACGATAAAAAAATGGAACTCTCTTGTTTCTTTTGTTCGTTTATGATTTGGTCTGTAAACTAGAACTCAGATGCCATAAATTTGTAATTTTATCCAATTTGGGTTGCTGTATCTGAATATTTGTCACTACTAAAAGTTATATGCCCCAAAGCTATGCATATCAATAGTCCTACTTTAAAATATATGCAAGTGGTTAGTTACATATGTTCTCCTTTAATTTTTCAATATATAGCATTTTTTAATGATTAATTCAATTTATGTGTCATCCATTGCAGACTTCAGCAGTACAGGGTGGTGGAAATGAAACTTTTGGCTCAGCAGAGGGATCTTCAGGTACATGTGTGTGTCTTATTTCAAATTTAGTTCTATTCACAGCTAAGTCTGTCTTGATGTGGTTACCGACATTTTACTGGTCCCTGGATGAATGTAATATCACTGTTCTGTTTATTTAGAGAAATTAAGTGGATACATGTTAATCTTTCAGAATTTTAATGGTTGATTCTTGTCAGAAGGCGCATCGGAAGTTTACCATGCTTAAGTTCCACATATATTGCTGTTGAATTCCATGAATATTATCAAGACTTAGTGATATGTTAGCCTTTTCATCAGCTGAAAGAAAAATAAACTATGTTAAATCATGTGTTACTTACGAGATCATATCAATTTCCTACAAATGTTCAGACTCATGTTTTATGCAAGAGGAATAAAGATTGGCCTTTTGCAATTTGTTGCTTCATGTCAAATCCATGAATAGTGCTCAGATTTACTACTTAGACCACCATATGAGGATTGCAGAAATTACATCACTCTACAGATGAATGGTTTCTCCTATAATTTCTTGAGACTGGAATAGCCTGACCTTCAAAGATAGCTTATTCATCCCCAGAACTATAGTATGTTGAAATTCTCCACTTCTGCTGGCATCCGATTGCCAGTATGTCTGCCTCATGCTACTAATGGGTTATTTTGTAATTTAAAGTAGAAGATACTCTCAATTTAAAGTGAAATCTGAAAGTGTGGTTAACATATGGTGCCATTCACAATATAAAAAACCACTGGAAATCAGGATAAGCTAAGTTAGCCTGTCTCTACAATTTGATGGCCTGTTTGTAAAGATATATGTTGTGATACTGATAAGTCCCAAAGGTTTTCCCTCGCATGTTTGACATCTTCATGCATGTTTTCACTAATGAAGTCAGATTCTGTGATGCGATTGGTTAAAATCATACTAAAAAGGTCTCAGTTTTTCTAGGTAATGCTTTCATTTTGTTCTACTCAGATTTGTGGGGAGTTTCTCTTATCCTTGTTTTTTCTATGCCAGGCAAAGATTCCTGATATAGAGAAATGCTTGGACATAGTTGCTACCTTGCAAGCTAAGAAGGGCAGTGGTGAGGTTTGTTCTAGTGCTATGTTATTTTTTTCGGAAAAAGTCAATAGAAGGTCTTGCCACTATTTTTTATGTGCAAATTATTTGGTGGTTGACATCAGGTCATTTTGACTAATATAATTTTGGGACATGCATGTTTGCAACATTTGCTGATAAATTTTCTGAAGTTGAGAAATAATAGTCCGATCACTCTTATCAGAAACAATCATTTATCGTACTGTGTTGAAACAATTCAACATATTTACTACTTTTTTATAGTAGATAGTTTTACTAAGGTGTTGGAGACCCTTTTCAGTATTAGCTAAACTTTGGGACTTGAAGCGGATGTATAAGATATTGATTGGTGGATTTGGTAGAACCAATGGTCCCTTTAGTCCTGATACTTAAGTATTTCCATCTCTAACATGAGCGACCTTTCTCAAGGATTAGAACATAGACAGTAATGGTGCTGCAATGATTCAATGAACATGAGCTGAAAGAAGTTCATGATATGGAAGAGCTAGGTATTGCTTTAGCTTATGGCATAACTATTAAATAGAGATGTTGTGAATTTCAATACAAATGTTTACCTCAATAATGTTAGATGAAGTGCACAAGGACCATCAAATTCTACACTGTTCAATCTAAGCCACCAGTGTTTTGGTTGTGCTTTTGTAGCAATCAAAACGTGAAATGATCTCAATTTGACCATTTTGTGAATTTCTTCTATTTTCTTTTAAGCTCCACCAAAGTCAAGTGTCGTATTGGTCATCTAAATTTGTGCTGCTTCTTGATAATGGCAAAGTAATTACCAGGAGATCAAAAAGAACCATGGACGAATGTTCTCTGCAATGTTCTTAAATGAGAAGTGCAAAAAAAGCGACAAGGTTGATGGGGTTTGAGTGAAAAGCAAGAATTAAAAGTGCATGCTTCTTTAAGTGGGTGAACCTTGCTGTACTCAAAAGCCTAGTATTTGAGTGGCGAGTAGAGAGTGGCCCATTATCCTCTGAGTTTTGATCTGTGCTCCCAGTAGCCCTTGAGAATTTTTCGGTTTATCAAAAAGAAAAAAAATGCTGCTTTAAAATGAAGCACCCAACTTGTTGAAAATACAAAATGATACTCCCTGTGTCCCAATTTTATGTGATACCATTTGACATGACACAAAATTTGAGGAAAAAATCAGAACTTCTAAAACTTGTGGTCTGAAACAAATCTTGGATATTTGTGTGGTTATAAATCATTTTATTAAGGGTAAAAGAGAGATTTTATAGTTAAGCTGATTTCAATTATGGAAAAGATGACATTCTTTTGGGAACAAACTTAAAAGGAAAAGGTGCCTCATAAATTGGGACAGAGGGAGTATCAATAACAGATTGCTCTTGTTGGGATCACTTTGCAAGATATTGTTTTGAAGCTTCATTACTTCATGCATGAAGCGATAAACTGTTACTACACATCACTTCATCATTTTAAGCACTGAATCAATGGCTTTTAATTACACTGTTTACCTTTGCCTTTTGGGAACTGCCTCACTACTGTATTAACTCATCTATACTTTATTATAGTCTCTTCCTTGCTGTGTTTTCACTACAACTGCAAAACTGTTTCCTTGGTTCTACAATTATTGTTCACTGCTGCAACTGCAGTAAGGAAGGAGTTAAAGTCTGGGGAATTTATTCTCTTTAGCCTGTACCTGCTACTTTCAGATATTTCTCTCCGTCTCCTCTCGGAGTCACTCACTTATTCTATTGCAGTTTACTTCTTTTTCTTGGGCTCCAATACTACTAGCTATTTGAGAAACATAGAAAGCTTTTAAGCTGTTATGCCTCTTGACCTTTCTTAGAGCTAACTTTAGCAATTTTCGAATGAATTCCTTCACAATCGTGTGACGACCCAAGTCTACACCCGGCTGAGACACGGTACCTGGAACCACAAGTGATCCCAAGCTAACCCTTGGCATAACATATCTTAAGCACAACATAAGAAAACTGAAGCGGAAGCTAAAAACAAATATCCATATATGAGACTGAAAATAAAGAGTTTAACAAACCCATGAGATTGAAAATCTAATGTTTGAAATAAGCTTCTACTATCTGGAACAAGAATAAGTTTATCAGAACATGCCCCAGCTACCTCAGTTCAAATGCCATAATAAAAGAGAACTAAAGCCTAACTAAGAGAAATTCATGAAGTCCTTGAATGAGGAGGACTCACTAACTGCTATCTGGAACTATTGCAACTGCACTAACCATGAGTCTGGGGACGAGAGTCAGAATTTACATCATAAACGGGTGCAATGCAGTGAAAGTGTGCAGTCAGAACGTGGAATGTACAAGTATATAAGGAACACTAGTACAATTATAGTAAATAACCATATATAATAACAGTGAAATAAGATTTCAAAGATCATAACATAAAACAATTGCTAGAAAGAAAACATTTGAAGTTAAATGCAGGGGTATCATTTAAAGCCTCCTTTCAAAACATATGGTTGAGTCTAATTCGGTAGTCTTGCATAAACATATGTATATAGGATGACATATCTAGAATTAAATCATGAAAAGTTGAGAACATATCATAAAAAGTACATAAACTGGGGAATTTCTTTTAATCGACGCACACCATGTGAGCTCGTGATGTCCAACTTATAATTCCAGTTGGAAGGGTTGCCTTATATCTTGCCAGAGTATAGAACCTATCTGTCTATGTGAATCTACTATTAAGCCTCAAAGGGGCTAGAGGAGTTGATCGATTAGAGGTGTACTCAAGTCCTACGGTGGCACGTAGTTATGGGACTTGGGTTTTCTAATCTGTGTCCTCTAGATACTAAATAGTCCTTCCAAAATAATGTACATACATATTTTAATGCTCATAAATGTGAAAACTAGCTATCTATCTGAACCATGTGTGAGATTAAGCTCAAAAGTCATATCTAAAATAGCCTATATTGTAGTTGAAATTCATATCATGCAAGTGTTCATACTTAAAAGTCATACGAGTTTAAATAACCATAGGAATCATGCTAAATTAGTACAAGGTTTTAAAGACACACATTAAAGAAAGACATAAGCTTACAAGGAAGATCATAATTCATATGAAAACCCTAACTTGGTTTCTAACAATTTCACAAAAATACTTGAAATCAAAATACTTTAGGCATGAGAGCGAAAACGTACTCTCATTGAGGCCTTACATTGAGAGAATGAGACTTAGTAGGGAGATCTTGCTTTGGTGTGTTGGAACCCTAGATTTTGCTTTACATATGGTAGTTTCTGAGTTTGAGGAAGTTTAGAGCATAGGAGACTATGAAAAAACTAAAGATTTTGCTTTACATATGGTAGTTTCTGAGTTTGAGGAAGTTTAGAGCATAGGAGACTATGAAAAAACTAAGTTTTGAACACGATAAAACCTTATCAAAAAGCCAAAACATCGTGGCTTAGGCTTAGGAAGAATGGGAAAAGACCAAGAGAACCCTGACTTAAAAGTTGATAGGCAGCTTCTACGAGGGTCATTTACAGTCTGTAATTTGGGTTTACAGACCGTAGATCCCACTCATGAAACTCTGGGACTTGATAGGTTCATAAAACTCAGACCAAAACTCCGTGTCTCTGGAGTTGATTCATGAACCCCATCTACAAACCGTAAAAAGTGTCTGCAAAAATCAGACTTGTACAGACTTGAATTTTTCTTAGCTTCTTGCAACTTGATCTGCTTTAGAATTTCTAAGGCGGTACAAGTTACCATCTACTACTATACCATCGATTTGGATTCAGGGCCGAAGTCTTTAATTTATCTCTCTGTTTTGATAGTTTGTAATTGCTCTGTTAACCCAATATTATGTTTGATGATATGCTGGTTTTAGTTGTTTGTAGAGCAATTCACAAGTCACTACCTTTGTTGGATCTTGGAAGGATGTTTATTAGGTATGGTTGTGAGGATTTGGGAGTGGAGCATTTCACAAGTCACTACCTTTTCTCATTATAACCCTGATATTGTTTTTGTTACTTCATAAAGTCTATTGAGAATTCTGCGAACTAAGTTCAGTATTTAAGTGGAGAAGGGTAGAGGGACGGGTCCATCATAACTTTTGAAAGCTGTGGTTGGCCCCATATTTTTCAGTCTATTGAAAAAATCTATCGAGGTGTCCTTTTACTTTATAGATCACATAAACAACTCTATGTTAGCTTTATCAACTACTAATATATCTATCTATCTATCTACTAATATCAACATGTGTGCTTATTGGAATTGTCATTGAATTAGAGGATATTTATGTCAGTTAAGGCTTTCCGTTTTATAGCATCATGCTTTGGTGATGTTGCACTAAATGTTACATTTCGTGTGCCTCTTTCCTTAGGAACAAAAAAGGGCTATATCTGTAGATTATTTTATTTTAACGTAGGCTCACCTACCTCCATTCATTTCTTGATATATTCTACATAGTTTTATTTGAAGACTAGTTTTGATGCATGTACGTTGCACGTGAATATCAAATCTTGTAGCATATTATTTTTTAAAATGATACTAATATTATTAAATAAAATTTTAAGTAAATGATTGTAAATGAAATAAAAAATAATAAGTTTATGTGAATAATGAATGGGAACTTTCTTTTGATTATTAACGGTTTTATATTGAAAATTGTGAAATTAATATTCAAAAATATCTATATCTATCTATTTGTAACATAAAGTTATATATGGATAAGGTGATGTGACACTTCTCTATAACCTCCTATTAGATTTATCTTTCTTCTTCTTCGTCTTCTTCTTCTTTTTGACTTTTTCTTTCTCATTTTAAAATTAATTGTGATATGTATAAAGAGCAAAAATTACTCTTACTCTTAAAATCTCTTTGTTACACCTCATAAATATACCTTCTCCTCCCTCTCATATAATTTATTGTTTAGTTATTGTCATATTGTTGGAGTTCATGTTTTTAATTTAATATAAATATAAATGATATAAATAACAATATAAAATATAAAAGATATACTAAATTGGGTGTTTTTTGTTTAGGGGTATTATAGCAAGTTAACTTTCAAGATAGGGTGTATAAATTCCATTGAACCGAGCTCACTCAACGACTACAAATTATACTTGAGTTTTTTAAGAAGAGAAGAATAGAAAATTTAAAAAATGCATAGCTTAAAGATGTGAGGAAATCTCTTCATTTATAGACAATAAAAGGTAGTATGAACATGCACTTATTGTGACTTATCAGAAAAGTCACTACTTTTTGAAAAATTCACAACCCTTCGAAAATATCACAACTTATGGATATAGTCTGAAATGAATGGAGGTGGGCCCATATAAAAAAAAGAAGATAAATTATGGATAGTCATTTTTGTCTGTAAGGAAAAAGGCATACAATTCATATTTTTGTCCGTAAGGAAAAAGGCACACAATTGTAACATTTAATACATCATCATCAAAGCATGAAGCTATAAAATAAAAAGCATGAACTGACATATATACCCTTTAATTTAATGTCAATTTCAATAAGCACACATTTTGACCATAAGGGGTGTGCTTGTTGTCACTTATATATTGGTAGTAGAAGTTAGGGCTGCATATTGCTTGGTTTGGTTTGGTTTTGAAGTTTACTGATTTGACTTATTGATTATCGGTGTGTAGATATGCTAAACTGCTATAGAACCATTAAAATATTGGCTTATCAGTTATTGGTTTATCGGTTATTAATCATTATTGGTCCATTTATCGATTTAATCGTTAAGATTCGACACAATTTTCTTTATTGAAAATCACTTGGAAAGAAGGTGACGAACCAAATGAACCATCATGCGAGTTGACATATTGTATTTTGTTCAATAACATTGTCCCATTGTAGAATAACTGAGAGTTTGAGAAAAATAAAAATATGAAACTATCAAAGACTTTATATACTAAATAGTACAAATATAATTATTTAATTTACTATTAAGTTATCAGTTAACACGTTAAGAAAAAACGTAAAACCATACCAATAACCCAATAATAAAAAAAATTTAAACCATTACTGAAACTAAGGCCGGCTACGGAACCGGAACTACCGGTCCGGGAATTATCGGGACCGGACCAGAACCGAGTTTTAGATGGCCGGTTTCGGCCGGAACCGGAACTGTACCGGTACCGGGAATACCGGTAGACGCAAGGAGTACCTTCCCGGTCCGGTATATTTCGGAGCCGGACCGGACCGGTAATCCGGTAATTTAAAAAAAAATTGGGTTTCAATTTGGGTTTAACCAGCGTTTTGGGTTTAAAATTTCAAACTTCAAATTTTTTTTTTATTTAAAGTTTGATAAAACTTGAACTAAATAGTTTTCAAATTTTCAAAAATCAAACTTCAAATTT
>JBCEWC010016782.1:0-12896 GCA_038996855.1 Solanum aculeatissimum
GTATTTACTTTCTATGTCTTGAGGGTGAGCCTTAAACTTGTCGAGGCCCCGCTCATCTATGTAGAGGCATTGTTGGAAAAATCTATACTCTTGTACGTTTGACTTATATGCCGGATATTTGGTTATGTAATACAATGTTATTTGTCTTGATTTATGATAAAGTCTCTCTTATTATGATTTTCACTTGCATGTTGGATATTGTGTATGACTATGTGCTAAGTGTATGCATGTTTGTCCCATCCGCGATATTGTCCTCATAGCTTGTGTCCCAAGTCCTCATTTTCCTAAAATTTACGTGCTATGTGTTTAGCTTCCACGTTTCCGAACCGATGATGTGTATAATGATGCTATGATGGCTTGATCGAGGGTCTTTGGGTCCTCTTTCTCCATGTCACATCTAGGCCCCCTATCCGGGTCGTGACACAAGCCTTAACTTATCATATCAAAACATAAGGGCCATGCCCTTAACAAGAACTTCATCATAATCATGCTTCAATTCTTATGTCATGAATGAGGAATCAAGTGCATGGGTAAAGGAGGATTCAAACTTCTAAATCATAAATCCATAGGTAATTCAACATAATTCATGATATAATTTCTATTCAAAACATAATGCAATTTACCCATGCAAACCATTAAAAGGACATGGACATTGATCCTTCAAGAATTTCCATGCATTTCATAAAATTTAAACTTAAATCAACATTTAATCACCTAATTTCTACAACCCACAACTCAATTCATTTAAATACTTTAAAATTTAAAGAACCCATAATTAAAGAAAGCTTAAATCAAAATTTAAAGACAAGGGTTCTTGGGTCTTCATAGATGAAAGGGAATCCATGAATCAAGCCCACATACCTTGGAATTAAATCAAGAGAATTGAATGGAATTGAAAGAAAGATGATTTTCCCCAAAATTCTTCAAGCTTTCATCAATGGAGGTGAAGAGAGTTAAGAGACTTTTGGAGAGAATTTAGGAGTGTTAGAATGGATGAAAAGGGATTAGAGTTTGATTTAGGGGAGTTAGGAGACATTAGAAAGCCTAAAAGGGGCATAGAATCTAATTAAATTACGAATTAACTATTAATGAAATGGACTAAATCACTGAAACAGTGCTTCATGGAAGGCCTACAGTGGTCGTCTACACCGTGAACCTATCCGTGTGGATTCATTTGGACTCAACTTCAGCTTGAACTCTCGGGGGACTTTTTTGATCACTTCAAGAGGGGAATAACGGATCGTGTAGTTGCACACGGACCGTGTACTGGTCCGTGGAGAATCACATGGTCCGGAGTCTAGCCCCGAACCTTGGCCAACTCTCTGGATCACTTCACGGGACCCTCTTATTAACCATAGGACCGTACACGGACCGTGAAGGTGTCTGTGAGACTTCACTTGGTTCTGACCTTGGCCCATCACTTATCCCCACTCTCTGGATCAACCCACATACCCCTTCACGGGCCGTGAGCCTTCACACGGCTCATGTACCCTTCTTTGTAGGTTTTCCCTAGACTCAGGCTACTTCCCCTTTTCTAAAACCTTTCCATACACTGGTAATCCCACTGTAATGGCCATAAATCCCACACCCAAACTACGAGTCAAGTGGAATCAGTTGCGTTGTGAAGATAACTCAAAGAGATTCGATTTAAGATATAGTAGCCCACCCAGTTCATATAACACCAAAATATATGACCTCCCAAAGTCCCTGTTGTCTAAACGATCTTACAAATCTCCACCAAACCATTCCTTTGAATCCGACTACCCGACTACCATCCATGACTACAAAAATTAAACCATAAAGAACCCAACACTAACCTTGTCTAACCATTATGAATTTCGAAAAAAAATTTGTCGTTACACATAGTGCTCTGATACCATCTCTATCATGACCCGAGCCTAGGGCCTAGGAGTGACATCGTCACGACCCGGAAGTGGGGTCTAGATGTGACATGGCGAAGGAGAACCTGAAAGTTCTTTATCGAGCCATCATAGCATCATCACACACATAATTGGTTCGGAAGCGTGGAAACGTAAACACATAACACATAATTCTAGGAGAAATGGGGCTTTGGACTCAAGCTATGGGGATATTGCCGGGAATGGGATGAGCATGAATCACATAGCACATAGCGAGTATTTCTGAAGGGCGGGTAAGTAGGACTCAAGATATGGGGGTTCACCGGGGTTATGGTACTTTCCACATAGGCACACTCCTAACATTCACAATCCCATAATTATAAGCATAAGCAAAATCGAAACATCATTTCCATAACATAATCCCAATAGTCATAACAATCCAAAATATGCATAATACAACGTGCAAGAGTATAATGTGTCCAATATTGCCTCTAGATAGAAAGAGCGGGACCTCAACATAGTTTGAGGCTCACCCTTAATACATGAAATAAGAAAGAAAACAACTACAAGAGAGAGAAAAGTAGATATTGCCCTTGGACAAAGGGCTCACCACAACCAAATAGCTTCAAGAATATCACTTGTCGTGCAAAGGTAGATAGAGGTCGTCATTGGTACCTACATGGTTAAACCATGTAGACAAGAGTATGGGTTAGCACAATAACTCAATAAGTATACGGGCATGCAATGTGTTCACATGAACCTATAACAACCTATATGGCAAGGGCACATACATAGAAGAGAATATAAAAAAGGACTATATAACAATAAGCTAAGATAATCATGATGCATGAAATGTCATAATGCTTATAATATACCGGGAATTGAACCATAACCGACATCAAAATTCATGTGAGCTACAACATGAACTTGCCCAATGAAACCTCCCATTGGATCGGAGAAGATTACTTGCCAAAGGTAATCTACACCACACCTTACGGGCCTCCAATTTTGGTGTGATGGCCACCTTTGTTATGGGTCTCCCATTTCGAAAGGATTTACATAGTATAGTATATCATATCAAAGCAAACCTTACAGGTCTCCCATTTTGGTAGCAACCTACGTTGGCACATAGTTTCAGGAAAGGAATGGGACCCTTGGGGATAGACCACTTACTATTCCAATCCTTCTCATTACTAAGTCATCATCCCACAAGAATATGTATACATATAAATGCTTTTAAAATTGAAACTTGACACAAGAACATCAAACCATGCATACTTGGGCTTAAAAGCCAAATCACTGTCGTTACTCTTATGCATACTTAACATGAGTCAAACACATTTCATAATCATGCTTCATGGGCTAAAAAGCCAAACAAACTTTCATGTCGAACTGCATGCATAATAATAGCTCCATACTTGTCATGCTTGTCAAATCATATTGGTGTAAACACCCATGTTGCTCAAAGAGCCATATCATAGACTTAGTGTGATCACAACTTAGCCATAACTCATACTTGTTCAAAATCATAGTCAAACATGTTTGGGACTTAGCCCACACCAAACCTTTTATCAAAATCCGTGATCATGCATTCAAATGTCATTAGGAACAATGAGGATAGCCAATCCATGATCATGCATTAAAAGTAGACCCTTCTATCGGTTCATGTGAAAAGCTTAGCCAATGGAATTCCTTTGAATTTGGTTTGATGAAGAAGACCCTTGATGACCCTAAACAACATAAATAATCTTGGATTGAAGGCTTTAAAGTAAATTTAGACTGGGCTTGAGGGTTTTATGAAGATCCTCTGATTAGAGCTTGACAAGAGGACTCAAAAACCATTTTGAATTAGTGAATGAGGAACTAAGTATTATGGAGCGCATAGAGTGATATGGAAAGCATGGAACGGATTTGCGAGGTTAAAGGACTAGCCCTAACTAAACGGACCTTGGAAAGACCATTTCCAACTTTGTTTCATCTTTATGAATCCCGAATACTTGCAAAATTTCTCTCAAAAACAAAATTTCTCACCTTTATCCAATCTTACAACTTGTGGGATATTAGATTCTCCCCTTCCCCCCTTAGGATCATTAATCCACTAATGAGAAACAAACCAGCTGGAATAGATGAAATCAAACATAAACAACCCACATGAGTACATAATGCAATCAAAATCATGTAATCTTTTAAAACATCATCAAAATATAATTTAAAACTAATTTATGAGCATGCATACATGTTATGACATGAATATATGAAAGTGAAAGAATTCAAACTCTTTTGACTGAGAAGAACCTATAAATCTGGCATTAATGGATTAGAAAGAAAATAAGGGTATCATGGCATCATACTTGATTCCACCTCTCATGTAGGACTTTCAACAAGTTGGTTCCTCCAAAGAACTTAAACCAAAGTAATATCCTTGTTACAAAGCCGCTTCATTTATCTATCAAAGATTTCTATCGGAACCTCTTCATTAGTCATAGTTTCATCAACCTCAACACCTTCCAAAGGCACAATCATGCTTGATTTGCTAACTAGCTTCCTCAATATGGACACATGGATTACCAAGTCAAGGAAACTCATATTCAAAGACAAATCCTACCTATAAGTCACATTTCTAATCAACTCATCAGTCTCATAAGGACCTAAATACCGAGGACCCAACTTGCTCCCTATGCCAAAATGTATAACACCCCTTTTGGGTGAGACCTTTACATGCACCCAATCATCAACACAAAGTTCATGGCCTTTTTTTCTAACACCCAAACCAACTTCACCCTTTTCCATGACATCTAGTACCCAAATTGGACCAAACAAATTCATCACTATAATCAACTACCGCCAAACATTCAGCCTTATCATGAGCACGGATCCCATAATCAATAAATTCACTCCACCTAACCCCCAATCTTACCAAATGGTGCACATCCTTCATAAACTCTCTTTTGACCTCATCTTACAAGATCATTTACAACATCTTCCTTGTTTCGATTGCATTATAGGTCCAATATAACTCTCTTTATTTGGTAGGGAGGAATGAAGATACGAAACTTTAAGACACGTTCTATGGCACAATATGAATCATGAAAAAGTGAAACACTTCCTAAAATGCCTTGTAGCCTCCTATCCATAGATGCGGCGCACTTTACACCCATGAATAAGACTTTACTTGACGTGGAATGTTGGACTCCGAGGATCATTTATAAACTGTAGTGCTCTAATACCATCTTTGTCATGAACCGAGCCTATGGCCTAAGAGTGACATAGCAAATGGGGACCTCGAGAGTCCCCTAAAAAGCCTCATAGCATTTATATACACATCATCAGTTTAGAGGAGCATGGTTAAACAATGAACACATAGTGCTAAGGGACAGGTAAGTATGTATCACGTTATGGGGATATCATAGGGATAGGGATTTGCATGAATTGACGTAGCACATAGCACATATAGACTATGGAACGGGTAATTATGACTCACGCTATGGGGATAGAAGTGTCTTAGTACTTTCCACATTTCCACATCTCATCATAACCACATCATCATAGCATCAACCTCATAAAATAGGCATAATCATAGATTCCATAAGCAATAAATATAACACATAACAAGCTTGTACATAGAGTTTACATGATGTCCAACAATGCCTCTAGTTCATATAATAGGACGGGGGCAAAGACATATCCCAAGCTCACCCTCAACATAAAAATATATAAGATAGACATAACATAAAGTAGGTAGATACAAGGTGGTTCTTGTCCTTGGAATAAAGGACTCATAACTAGTAATGCTCAAGAGAAACCGAGCTAACTGTTATGAGGTGGATGGATATAGTCCCTGTCCTACATAGTTAGATCATGTAGCCAAAAGAGTATGCATTAGTACGTTTGAGTGTACTAAGTATACCGGCATGCAATGCGTATTAACATGAGTAACCTGTAAATCAATGTTAGATGACAAGGGCACATATATATAGAAAGAAGTATATAGGAAAGAATATAATATCAATATGCCATGAAATTCATGATGGATGATTGCCATAATACTTACACATATCAGGGATGTGACCTCAACCAACATATAAAATCAAGTGAGCTACAACTTGGAATTTCAATGTTCATCCTACACTAGAAGAAATGGCGATCTACTTGCCAAAGGTAGACCTTACTCCTCCTTATAGGAACAACACCCATTTTGGAGAAGTAACCTCTCCTTACGGGAACACCACCCATTTTGGAAAGGATTTCCATGCTCATCTACTCATCTTGCGGGAATAACACCCATTTAGGAGAGTACCTTACCTTATGGGAACAACACCCATTTTAGAAAGGATTTCCATAACATATCATAATCATCCACAAAGTGGCATAAACATGAGCCTATGTTTGGCACATAGTTATGGGACTTAAGGACTAGATCCTTGGAGATAGCCTCATCACACAAGTCGTCTTGGTGCTAAGTCATCATCCCATAAGAATACATATACATATATTATACATATACATATACATATACATATACATATACATATACATATACATATACATATACATATACATATACATACACATATACATACATATTTACATATACATATATATATTTTTAAAAGGTGGAAATGTCTCTTCAAATCATAACAATGCATACTTAGGCCTTAAATACCAAAACATTTTTCATAATCATGCATTCTTAGGCTAAAAAGTCAAATCATACTTCAATTCATGATTACATGCATAGGAGTAGGTCATTCATACTTGTACATGTTAGGGTAAACACCCATAATACTCGAAGATTCATATCATAGACATTATGTGATCACATATCATGTCATAACCATACTTTCCTTGAAAACATAATCATAATCATCATTTGGTCTTAGCCCACATCATAAACTTCATAAAAACATTGATCATGTGTGCATATGCCATGAATAAGTGAGTAATTAACATGGTAAATAGATATTCATATTTAAAACATCATAATAAGATGAATCCATACTTAAATCATAAGGAAATCAATAATTTAAAACATAATTTAGATTACCCATGCATAATTTCAAAAAATCGAAGGGACAAGCTCATTCAAACCTTCATAAAATCATTGTAATCCATCATAATAGGTCTTAAATCATATTAAAAACATCAATTAAACATATCCCATAACTCAGCTTAATCAAATCAACACTAATTTAAAAGACTCATATTCAAAGCCTAAACTTCATAATTAAATAGTAAAAGCTTTTGGAGCTTAATGGTTGAAAGGAACCATGAATGAATTTCCACATAACTTGCTGAAAATATAAGAATTAATATATATTTGACTTGAATTGAAAGTCCACTTGAAATCCTACCCTGAATCTTCAAGGTCTTGCTTGAATGGAGTCTTTAGGAATTGAGTCTCTAGAGTCTAATATTTTCTAATGAGGATGAATTATAGGGAAAGTATATAATATTATTTAATGGATTAGGATAGCTGAAAAGATCATAAAATACCCCACCCTTAGAATAACTCAAAATTACGGAAGTACCATTAATGAACCGGACTTTAAAATTTGCATAGACCATTGTACGGGCAGGTTTTACGAAAATGGACATAAGTTCTTGTTTCGAACTCAAAATTAGGTGAAGCTGGATGCATTGAAAAGATAATTCAAAGAGATTCAATTTTATAGATTTTAATCCACCTAGTTTTTTTATGATTATAGATATGACTATTTAAAGTTTACCCTTCTATCGATTCATGTGCAAAGCTTAGCCAATGGAATATCTTTGAATTTGATTTGATGAAGGAGACCCATGATGATCATAAACAACATAAATAATCTTGGATTCAAGGCTTTAAATTTAATTTATATTGGTCTTGAGGGTTCTATGGAGATCCTCCGATTAGATCTTGAAAAGAGGATTTGAGAAGCGTTTTCAACGAGTGAATGAGGAACTAAGTATTATTGAGCGCATGGAGTGATATGGAAAGCATGGAACTGATTTGGAGACCCAATTAAATGGACCTTGGAAAGACCATGTCCAACCTTGTTTCATCCTTATGAATCCCGAATACTTGCAAAATTTCTCCCGGAAACAAAATTTCTCACTTTTATCCGATCTTACAACTATAGGGTATTACTGGTTTATTTGAAGGTATCACCCATGAAGGGTGTGGTACGATTTTGCAAGAAGAAGAAGTTGAGACCTAAGTATGTAGGGCCTTATAAGATTGTGAGAAGGTTTGGCAAGATGGCATATGAGTTAGAGTTATCATTAGAAATGAATATGATTCACCCGGTGTTCTATGTATCATGTTAAGGAAGTTCATGGGGGATCCTATGTCCATAGTCCCATTAGAGGATGAGAGTGTTGAGGAGAATTTGACAAATGAAGAGGATCCGATTGAGATATTAGATAGACTAGTTCAGAGGTTGAGGAACAAACAAGTAGCATCCGTTAAAGTTATTTGGAGAAACCAACTAGTTGAAAGTACAACTTGGGAAGTGGAATTGGACATGCTAAAATGGTATCCTTATTTTCTCCACTATACTCAAACCTAAGGTAATGAGATGATCATGTTTAAAGTGTAATGTCATGTATTTCATCCCATAGATGTCAAATTGCATGTGTTAATACTCATGGTAACATGTTTTGATGATATTTGACTCATAAGTTTGAAGATTTCATGAAACTAATGTTTAAGTTGCATTTATGAATGTATGTTGGGGCTGAAGTTTGTATTGTTACTTCTCTCAAGAGTATTTTCATAACATTCAGGGATGAATGTTTCCAAGGGGAGATATTGTAACACCTCCCACGTGACCCAACATTTCCTTATAGTGTATTTCTTGAATATCTTAAAATCCATTTGTTATTTGGCAAATCTAAGTTTGTATTCCTTTTCAAGAGGCAAAATTGTGTAAGAAAAGGGTTGTGTTTGATTTTAGGTCACACGTATTAAAAAATATTTTTTTCTCAAGAAATTGCACTTTCCAGAAGGGTGTGCAACCAATCCGCATCACCCACTTGTTCCCCAATAGTAAAAACGTGGTCTAAACTCATTCCTAGGCAAAAATAGAAGAAAATTGAACTTCACAAAAAATTGTTCAGTGCGGGCCCCAAGGCACGTTGCGTCCCTATTCCCTCTGTGTGTAAATTATTTTGGACTTTTCTTAATTAAGTGAAGACAATTGTAACCTATCTCAATACCCTTATATATGTAAATACTGGAAAACTCTCTTATTTGTAGCCCTAAATCTATATCTAACACTCTCAAATTCCTTCCTAAACCTCTCTAGAATTCCTCCAACAAGTTTCTCCAATTTCGTCGGGTTCAAGTCTCCTCCATTGAAGACAAAGCTTCCAAGAGGTTCCTCAAGCTTCTTCAAATCTTCTTCATTAACGTTTCAAGGTTTAAAGGTATGTGGGTCATTCATCCATGGGTTCTTCCACCCATGGAGTTCCAAAACCTATTTTACTAAATCCTTCAAACTTCAATGGTAATTTCATATGGGTACTTGCTATTACTCCTATTAAGCATGATTTATTTTGAGAATGATTAGCTATTGAGTTAAATTACATAATTTCATTTCAAGAGTTTTCTATTATGACCTATTTTATGATATTCAAAGCTGTGAATGTTATGATATGATGAGTACTATGAAGTTTATGATTTTATTAGATGAATTTTTTTTTCCATGTATAAATTTGAAAAATGATATGTATGATTGTGGTGGGTGGTTTGATAATGATTTAAATGGATGATTTTCACTACATTGATGCATAGTCATTTTGAATTCCATGTTTTAAATCCTACATGCATTAACCCACTCAATTTTCATATCTAGTTTTCTTATGAAGGATGATTTCCAATGATGAGGGTTCAATTACAAGTTTATGAATGTTATGAAGTTATAAATCCCTCTTATGAATGTTTAAAGATGGTGATAAGTAAAATTCTCACCAAAGGACAAATCCCCTTGTAATAAGGACAATTCACACTTGATGGATCTCATGTTTTAATCAGTTACTCTTTTATGATGATGCTATATTCATATGCTTAACAATGACTATGATTATGCATATATTTTCAAATGCATTACGTGGGAATGACTTAGCACTAAATAGGGCATAGTGGTGGGATTCAGTAAGGGAATCCTAAAAGCAACCTCATTTCTCATTAGCTATATTCCACCATAGGAGTTCTTGTAGGCTAGTCTAGTGGATCCATGTAGGTCATATTATTCACTAAAGATGTATGTATGATTAACGAAGTTATACTTGGAAAGTAGTCTCCCCGTGCCAATATAGGGGGTTATGTTTGATTCTATGTAGTAGATCTTATGGTCTTATATGTTAGTTATGGTCTCCTCCCACATATGTATGATGATAAGGATGTTATATTTATCTTCTATGTATGATTTTATCAAAGCATTCTCATGCATGTCATATTGAGCTTATTTCTATTGTACATGATTATGCATCTTTTTTATGAAGCTTATTATCTATTGTTTCATTGCTTCCCACATACTAGTACATTTAAAGTACTAACACATACTTTTTACCTACATGATCTAATAATGTAGGGACCGGAGCACTTTCTCATCCACCACCTCGTGGTTAGTTTAGAAAAGAAGATCTTAGCTTGTAGTAAGTCCTTTAGTTCAAGCACAAGATTGATTTTCCTTCTTGCTTATGTTGAGACAATATGAATTTACTTCTTATTTTAACGGTGATCCTAGGACATGTCTTGGCCCCCGTCCTACTCATTTTTAGAGGTTTTTTGGATACTTATGATATGTACGTACTATGTGATGCTTACTTTTATGGAAACTTATCCTTTAGCCCTTATCCCTTATGAGATGATGATTGATGTTGATGGAAAGTGATGATCTTCCTAAGTCCCTACTTTCCCATATCTTGAGTCCTATTAACCCTCTTTTTAGTCTTTGTTGATGGTGTGATGATAGAAATTCCTTTCCCCTATCTATGCGCATAGTGTGAGTCCAAAGCCCTGATTTCCCTTAGATTTAATTGTGTGAATGCTTGTTTTGTATTCTGCCACAAAAGATGTGCATAAATTATCCTATGAGGCATGTTTAGGTGCCTATTTTCCATCTCGTAATTAGGCCCTAGGCTCGGGTCATGATATATTTACCTGACTCGGTTAAAACAAAAGGTAGTAAAACCATTTTACACTTTCATTTTACCAAAATACAACCCCTCAAAATTTATCTAATCATCTACCTCACCACCAACCTTCTTCCCTATCTCTAATAAAATTCTAGTCAACTCTCCATTTTTTGACCACTATTCTGGACTAAACTGCAATAAGTATCCCCACTGTTCCGATAATCTTTTTTTGGCCAAATTCAAACTAACTGTACAACAGGGCTTTTCAGTCAAGTTGGCGAGCTCTATCGAGCTTTCCAAAGAGATTCGGTGATTTGCCAAATCCTATTGTTCCTTGCCTTTATCCCTAATGTTGAAGTCCTATTTGTAATCTAAATTGGTGAATCAAGTCGCCCTCGCCAAGGTTCTTCGACGAGTCACCAACTTTTGCAGTTGCTCTCTAATCTTACCAGTGTCTAAGGGACATTATCTACTCCTTAATGGCAAGATTAAGAAACCTCACCAAAGTGGATTTGGCATGTCGCCACTCTAGAAATGCATTTCGCTGATCTCATTTTCAGCATATGTCTCTTCTTTAACCTACACATTAAACATATGTTATTTGAATTCACTAGAAAATTGGGTTGCCTCCCAAGAATTGCCTTATTTAACATCATTGTATGATGTGGTCATGTTTTCAAGCATCAACCAAGTACACCACTTAGATCAAAACCACTCTTTGATCAACACCTAAATAAATCTTCAACTTTACCCATTGATTTTGAATCTCCACCCATCCTTTTTCTCAAGATCCATAGCACTTTTACCAAAAACACAGATCACTTTGAAAGTATCACAACCCGGAGGTGGGGCCTAGATGTGGCATGGTGAAGAGAACCCAAAAGTACTCAATCAAGCCATTATAGCATCATTACTCACATCATCGGTTCGAAAGCACGGAAAAATAAACACATAATGCATTATTCTAGGGGAAAAGGGGCTTTGGACTCAAGCTATGGGGATGTTGTCGGGAATGGGATGAACTTGTATCTGTAACAACCTGAAATTTTTCCAAAACTCCTTATTATTGGCCTTACATGATGTACTACATGTCAAGGTTGAGTTTTTGTGGTCACGGGTTGAGTTTAAGTGGCCGAACGCAAAATGGGTCTTTTGGTGGCCTAGAGGAGTTGTTTAGGCAGTGTACTTTGAACTGTCATAACTATTTATGTGGAATTAACCGTGTGTGATACTATATATCAATATTACTCTCTTTGAGTTAGCTTCGCAACACAACTGGTTTCACTCGATTCAGAGTTCGGATGAGGAAGGTATGGTCCAAACAGTGGGACTACCTGAAATTTTGAAGACATTGGAGATAGGCTCTGAAAGGTGGCCAAGGACAGGCCCACAGTCCATGAAACTTGTCACGGTCCATGTGGGGTGTCTTGGCGTGCTCCAGTGAGCTAGGGGTGTCCAGTCACCACCCCATGTGACAAGTCTTGAGCCACGGACCACTAAATGGTCCGTGTGCACTTGGACGGCCCGTGTACTGTCCCGTCAAGTGGGACAGTGGCTTGGCCAGACCATGGGTGGGTTTAGGTGGCTAAGGATAGTCTAAGAGGATAAGTACACGTCCATTCAACCTCCAAACGGTCCGTCAAAGTTCTCGTCAAGTTTTATAGAAAGTCCTCCGAGAGTTCGCGTTGAAAATTTGGTTAAGTGTTGTTTGATGGGCAAGTGGGATGGTCCATGTGACCAGTACACGGTCACTGTAGCAACCGCGTGACTTTGCTTAGTCTCGGAAAGTTCCAATTTATTAATGGTAATTTCGTGATTTAACATTTCCCTAAGCTCCGTTTTGGTATCCTAAGGTCTCCTAAACCCCTAAAACATTCCCCAAACCCTCATTCATCCATTCAAACTCTCCTACAATCACTT
>JBCEWC010016783.1:0-12896 GCA_038996855.1 Solanum aculeatissimum
TAGACTTCAAAACAACAAGTTAAGCTTCATGGGCAAGACTTGACATGTCACATTTTGTTTTGATTTATGGGGTACTCTATAACTATTGTCTTAAAGATTAGACTTGTTAGTCCAAGGACCTCAAAACAACAAGTCAAGCCTCATGGACAAGATTTGACATTAACACATTACGTATTGATTTATGTGATGTTCTATAATTTTTGCCTCAAAGGCAAGACGTAGACCAAAAATTTCACAAGCTACGTCTCATGGACAAGATTTAAAAAAATAGAAATAGACAAAGAGAAAAATAAGAAAAATAAGAATTTTTTTTTTAAAAAAAAGAGAAAAAACTACAAGTTAAGAAAAATAAAAAAATAAAAAATAAAAATAATTAAAAAATAAAGAAAAAGAAATAAATAAAAGTTAAAAAAAAAAGAATAGAAAGACAAAGAAACAAAGAAGAAAAATAATAAATAAAAGAAAAATAAAGAAAAATTGAAAGACAATTGAGCATAGAGAGTCTTTTAAAAAGTAGTTAAGTTATAGAGGAGTAAAAATGTCTTTAATTCAATTTAAAGTGAAAAAGAAGACATTTTTGTAAGACTTCTCTTATGGAGGGCAAAATATCAAGACCATCACATTTAGTTGACATTCTATGTAATTTTCTCAAAAAAAAAGGGAGGGATAATAATTGAACCTGAAAAAAAGAATTGGAGGTGAAAAAATATAATCGAGAAATTAACAATTTTAAAAATCATAATCAAGGTCAACTTAGGATTAAAAACATAAGCGAATTGAACTAATTGATTAGCTTGGATACAAGACGAATTAATATAAGTTTATTAAATAACTTTTTAAAATTAACGAAATGAAATAACTAACTTAATTATCGACTAATTAATTTTAAAAATAATCTATAAATTAACTAGGATAATTAACAAAATAAATTTTTAGAAACGATTTTCTGAAAAAAAAAATGAAAAAGAAAGTGAGAACTAAATACGTCACTAGATATACATAAATATAAATAAATAAAAATGTATATATATATATATATATATAATAATAATAATAATAATAATAATAATAAAAATAGGTATACAATATATATAATTTGAAAATCAAAGGATTGTCACTAAAAATGACCTAAAGAATCTCCTAATTTTAAAAATAACTATTTCAAATTATTAAAAATTTAAAGAAGCTCGATAATTAATTTATAATGGGACGGTAAAAATTAGATGTCAACACCTATGAACAATTTTAGTTGGCAGTAACAAAAGTATTCCCTCTAATTCAGATTAAGTGCATTATTAAGATTTTTTTTCATAGTTCAAAATAAGTGAATTATTCAAAGTTTAGAAATATTATGACATTTTTCATATTTACCCTCATTTAATGAAATTTTTAGCTACTTTACATTTTTTTTAAATAGTTTAAAAATAATCAAAAGAATAATAGTAAAAAATAACTTTTGATTTACGTTCTCAAATATTTTTCAAAAAAGATATGCCACATCTACACAGTTAACTTAATGTGGGCTGAGGAAATATTTAGGGAAAAAAAATCCCAACACATTTTAAGCCCTTATATTGAATGTGTCAACAAAACTTATTTACAATCAAATGTTAATATTTTTTTAATAAAAATATATATTGTTGACATTCGGAAGGTGCAACGTCGTGACAACTTGTAAAAAATGATAGAACTAATGAATTTAAAAGAATTTTTAGAAAAACAATTTTAATTTTAGAGTCGCCACCTAATTTTAAGGATAACTAGGAAACCAATTATTATTTATAAAAATAGTCTGTGAACCAATTATTTCGGGTAAGGATTCAAGTCATTCCGAAGGGAAGATATTAGCACCCTTCAGAATCCACAACCATGAGTCCCAACTGAACTCATTTTTTTTCAAATTGAGGAGATAAACCATATAATACAAGTATAAGTAATCACAAATTATACACAAAGAATAAAATAAATAATAACATGAGGAACGACCTAAAATTTGTCTAATGCCAACACTATATATACAATAATGATAAATACGAATAAAAAAAAATAACTAAAAATAAAATTCATCTTATATATATGAAGACCTTGGAAATCGACGATAATTTCTTCATCGGCCCATTTTAATAAACAATATATACGCCAACTTAAACTAAAATTTTCAAAATTGAATAAATATCAATCTAAACTAAGTTTTCCGTCTTTTTTTTAAATGTGCAGGCCTTGAAATTCAATGGATAGATTTTTCATTGGCCACTTTTAACAAATAATAAGGAGTAAAAATAACAAAACATCATGCCGATTAGGAGAACAATGACAAACTATAATTTAACAATATTAAGAACTAACATAACAATAACAATAAAATTTAAAAATAAATAATAAAAAATATAAAATAGAAACCAGAGGTGTTAACTCCATCAAAATCAAGAATTTTCCAATAAATTGATAAAAAACAGAAAGAACTCAGTCCAAAAATGCATAAAGGTTGGTAACACAATAAAAATAAATGTAGGAATAGATACTCACAATACTATAAAGTAACATACAATGATTAATAACAAGAAAATTAACAACAAACTTAAGATAATGCATGACTCCTTTCCATTAAGAATCAAAACAGTAATAAGAGACCAAACAAAACTAAGAATGAATTTAATAACCAAAAATAGATTTAGACCCAAGCAATTACAATCAAACTAGAGCTGATCAAACCAAATTAATTTCAAGATAAATGTGAATCTAAAAAAAAATTTAGTATAAACACGAAGTCCGACAATATTTCACCAAAAATACAAAAAAGATAGAAAAGGGATGGGGTAAACTAATCTTCAACAAAAATAACATTCATCAAAATAAAAATTAACGCCAACCAAAATAGAAAATATCTGACCAAATTTAGTGTGCATCAGAGTCTAAGCTTTGTCTTCCATATGTTCTTTACTCACCGTAATCCCGAAACAGCATCCAAGGCCTCCCTCAATACCAAGAAGTAAAAATATCAATCACTAAAAAGTTCAATTCCTCAACAGAAAGAACACTAATCCATTCATTATTTCCTTAGTTAGCAATGGACTTGCAGTTCCTTTCTTAGGTAAAGAAGAAGAAAAGAAAACACACATATAGAGCAAGGCTTTAAGCTAACGGTTTGTTCAAAGAAAAATAAATAGAAGCGGCGGCTAAGGAATAGTGGGATTTTTCAGGTGTGTTGTGCGACGGTTTTGAGTCTGATTTTGGGTGTTTTGGGGGCTGAAAATAAGGGCTGATTCGTGGTGAATTTTGGGTTATTTTGTGGCTGAAATGGGGCGTTTTTTAGGGTGTTTTAGTCTGATTTTTCTGGTAGCGTTTTGGGGTTTTTTCTAATGGGTTTTGGGGCTGTGGGAATGACTTTTTTTGCTGATTTTACGGGCTGATTTGCGGCTGTTTCTTGGTGGTGTTTTGGCGGAGGTTTGGGTGTTTGGAGCTACTGTTTTGGAGCAAAAATGGGGTCGAAAATGGTGTTGTTTTGAGGCGAAAATAGGGGTTGATTTGGGTGGAGATTAGATGGCGTTTTGGCTCATTTTTGGGCTGCTTTGAGGGCTAGCCGGAAATGGATAAACAGGGTGATGTTTGGGTGGGTTCAAGGGGCTGGTGGCTGGTTTAGTTGGAGGAGAGGCAGCCATGGTAATAGTTGGATGGTGGCAACTGTTATTGGGTAAAAGGGAGTATGATTTTAGGACTCCTATTATTATAACAAGGTAGATATTATATATTTCAAAATCTAATTAACATAAAAACACAATCTCAATGATCCAATTATACTTATTCACGTATAATTTTATCTGTATAAAAAATAAAACTATTAGATCGCGTTAAAATTTGAAATGAATATATGAAGAAATATAATTAGAGATATAAAAAAATATAATTTAACATAAAAAATAATAGTTAAATAAAACTAAATTAATATTTTAAATTATAATAAAAATTAAAAATAAAATCAATTAAAAATTAAACTAATTAACATTCTAACATTTTAAAAATAAGAATAATTTTCAAAAAAATCAATCTAAAATCACAAAAATGTAGTTTAAACTATTTTTTTAAAAAAACACACAAAAGCGTGAATTTTTAGAAGTGTCAGGCCAAAATTAGGTGTCAACATATATATATTGGGGAAAGCCACAAAAAAAAAAAAGCAAATTGGAATTGTGTTAATTAATAACCTTCAACTAATGCTTGGAGTATGCTGTTGTTATTTAATTTTTCTTATGGGGATTAGCCAAAGACCAACATGTATTATTGTTTATGGAAAAAGATTAATAAAAAAGTAGAAAAACAGAGCATAAAAAAAGAAAAGATATTTAAATTATTTCATTTTTTGTCTCTCTTTAAATGTGTTCTATTAAGTATAATTAACAAATACATAGACATTATATGCTGAAAAAAATATAAAAATAAATAACTCTCTTGTTGAGCATGGGATTGGTTCGATTTTGATTATAGATTGTGTCTCAATCTTGATTCAATATGATGGTAAATGGGATGCAACATGTTTGTTTTTTCTTTTTTAAAAAATAAATTTCTTTTATTTTTCCTTCGATTCTATAAACTTTACTTCTTTTTTTTCACATAAAAAAATGGAGGGTTTGAAAAAATAGGTTTTACTTTGGTGGAGACATGTGATGGATGTTCATGATAAAAAGTAGATGATTCCCTCATAAAAATAATCCATATATATGATTGCATAGAAAAAAGTATATGGTGCATATTTTTTTTTTTAGTACTTGTATTACCTTGAAATTTTTTTAAAACTACAGACGAAAATATGGGTCATTAATCAATTTGGGGAACAAAGGTTTGATAAAGGGTTAAGCCAAGTACAAAATAAGTCGTAAATGTGTCATCAACAAATTAACACTAAAAAAAGTTGGCGAAAAAAATAATAATTATATCTATCTTTTTTCCTTTCTAAAAAATAATATTAATCAACAATATTTTTTTTTTGAGATTTTATTTGTACTAGATGATCGTATATTTGATTATTTTTTAAGTGCTTTGTTTGGTGCCATTTATTTCTTGAATTGACTATGATATAGTTGAATATTTTCTTAGTGGTCAGTTTGTCATGATTTATTTTGATTTGTGTTGGTATATCAGTATGTGATTTGTTTGTTTCATTTTTTTTATTTGCCATTAGCTTGGTACCTTCTTTGGTTGTTTTATGTGATTTATTTAGTTGGGTATTAATTGATGTTAATTTGGTTGGTACTAAGTTTGTTGATTGAAAATAATTGATGTTAATTTGGTTCGTACCAAATTTTTTAAAAAGAAGACCAGGAAGACCATCAAATTATGATCGAAAGAAGGGAATTACTGAAGTGAAATTCAAGAGAAGCAAAGTTACACGCGATAAATATGAGTCAACATGACATAACAAAAAGTGATGCACTCATTCTCAGGCTAAAAACTGATGGGTTGATGTTGGTTCAGTTGTCAACCAACAATGGTTCTTCTAGAGGACGCGGGTGTTGACATCCCGAGGACGCGGGTGTTGACATCCCGAAGACGCAACGTCGTGACAACTCGCAAAAAATAATTTAATAAAAAAATTTAAAAGAAAAAATAATTTAATTTTAGAGTAGCCACCTAATTTTAAGGATAATTAGGAAACCAATTATTATTTATAAAAATAGTCTGCGAACCAAAAAATTTCTGAGTAAGGGGTTCAAGTTATTCCGAAGAATCCACAACTGTGGGACCAGCTGAACTCATTTTTTCAAATTGAGGAGATAATCAATATAACACAAGTATAATAATCACGAAATATACACAAAGAATAATATACACAATAATGAATAAATAAAGAAAGAATTAATCTAAACTAAATTTTTTCGTCTTTTTTAAATGGAAGACCTCGAAATCTGACAGATAGATTCGTCATTGACCATTTTAACAAATAATATATCAAAACAAAAATACTAATAAATGAAGTTAATAAGATAATACCATAACTAAATATAGAACAAATAGAAATAAACAAATCAAGCATAGTAGCCAAGTAAACTCAAGCTAATTATCAGATCATTAAAACGATATGAAAAACACAATAACAATAACATGGCAACCAACAATAATTTAACAGATGATGTAAATACGAAAAATAAACCTACTAAAAGTAGAAAAACGATCTAAAATAATAGTGAAGATCACAATAAATGATGAACATCAGAAATTAATCTCAATCAAAAATAAATTAACATAATAACCACGGAGGAATTAATCTTCAACAGTACTGGAAATGAGAAATCAAAATAGAGACATAAACATAACCAAACAATCCCAATATTAACTAAGTATTGAATAAAGATAATCAAACAGAGTAATGAACAAAACTTAAGAGGTCAAAAATAGAGTCCAAATAATTGATGTTTTACCAGAGAAGAGGAAACAAAGATAATAAGTTGAATCTGATCCGTTGAAGCTCTTTCCTCACTGGTTCGGAGCCAAAAATGTTGTACAAATCTTTCTAAAAAATCATCCCAGGAAGTGATATACACCATTCTTCTTCATCTCTCTGAATTTGATATAAAAATTATATATATAAAATTGCTAATAGAGCGTTTACTCGGTGTTGATTCGGTTGTTTGCGACGGCTGGCAATAGTTTTTTGGGTGGTGATCTGGTTTGCACAGAGAAAAGGGATGCCAACGTGGTTTGGGGGTTTTGTTCTTGGGTGGTGTTTTGGGTATTTTCAGATGGGATCTGGGGTGACGGAGTCGGCTGGGCGTGCCGGTGTGGCGTGAAAAGGGATTGGTTGGACTGATTATTGGCGGGTTTTGGTGGTTTGGTTTCTTGGGTTAGCTGAGTTGTTTAGGATGGTGACGTGATGGAGGAGGACGACGGGTCGTTGGTGTTGTTGTTGGGTTTCATCGTTGTGTTGCTGGCGACGGAGAGAGGGATTGAGGTTGGTTCGTGTGGCTGTTTGGAGGAGATAAGGCGATGGTTTCAGGGCCTTTTTGGTCGCTGTTTTGCGATTGTTTCCGGCGTAGAGAGGCGATTGTCGTAGTTGTTGGCGGCGGTTGAGGAGGGGTTTGGTTGTTGCTGGTTTTGGGTGGCTGCTGGTTATTTTTCCGGCGATGAGGAGGAGAAGCGGGGTCGATGGGAGAGAATAGAGGGGTCGCGGCTAGTGAAGGGGTTGGCTGCTTTTCCAGTGAGGGGTGCCGGAACAGTAAAGAAGAAAGAGATAGTGTATTTTATTTTTTAAAATTAAAATGCCTATCTTGTTGAATTATGACAACAACGTAGAATTTATATACACACTTTTAGAAACCTAATGGGCTAAAATACGGGTCCAAATATATATATCTGCATATAATTTATCTTTGTCAAAAATAATAACAATAATAATAAACAAATGAATAAATAAATAGATTATTAGACTGCGCAAAAATTATAAAATCAAACTAATTAAAATTCTAAAAATTTAAAAATATGATTAATTATCAAAAATGTCTTTTAAATTATTTAAACAATAATAACACAAAAAATATGAATTTTTAAAATGATGGTCAAAATTGAGTGTCAACAGTGGGTCATTAATGTAATGTTATTTTTATCAATGAGAATTGTACTAAGAAAATTGTAAAATCTGATTAGTTAATGATATCGTGATGTTTTTATCATTATTTTCTTGTAAAATTCTCGTTATTCATTTTTTATTTTAATTATGATAGTAAGATTGTTTGAGTACACTTTATTGATAGAAATTTAGTTAAAAATATGCACAGTCAACTTTTTGACGTTTGTTGATTTTATTTTGATTTAAATTATGTTAATAAGTTTGTTTGAGTAGACGTTGTAATTGGTGATATTTTTACCAACGATATGCACAATTAATCTTTTTTTGCTGGTTTTATGTTGTATTAAACTATGTTAATAAGTTTGAATGAGTACACATTTTAACTAGTGATATTTTTGTTAAATAAACACATTTCTGGTTGTCGATGGTACAATGATGATTACTGATCTTTTAAACTAGTTGATTTTATTTTGGTTGAAGTTATGATAATAGGTTTGTTTGTAATTTGTGATACGTTTGGTTAAATATGCATAATAATTTTTTTTATTTTGTTGATTTTATTTTGATTTAAGTTATGGTAATAAGTTTGTTTGTAATTTGCGATTTTTTAGTTAAATATGCACAATAAAGTTTTGAATTGTTTTGTTTTATTTTGATTTAAATTATGTTAATAAGTTTGTTTGTAATTGGAGATATTTTTAGTTAAATATGCACAGTAAAATATTTGACTTTTTGTTGATTTTATTTTGATTTAAATTATGTTAATAAGTTTGTTTGAGTACACATTGTAAATGGTGGTATTTTTTATTAAAAATGCACAATTAACTTTTTGAATTTTGTTGATCTTATTTTGATTTAAACTATGTTAATATGTTTGTCTGAGTACAAATTGTAATTGGTTATATTTTTGTCAAATAAGCACATTTTAAATATGATCGAGATAAATATGAGAAATTTCTATCAACTATTTGAAGAGTGCTGCAAACTTCAAATTGATGGTGACAAAAAAAGTAAATTTTTACTTAAAAATAAGACTATAATTGAGCATAATGTATTAAAATATAAAATGCAAAATTACGTAAAATGATTGATTCATAGATATAAATCATGCTGACAGAAAAATTAAACCATAAGCTAATTAGAGAATGTCTTAACAATAAGTAATTATACAACTAACAAACCAAAAAAATCATTGTCTTAAAGAAAATCATAACATCATGGGTTAGATAATATCTGAAATTAGAATAGGAGGACATAATGTCTATTTCTTCCTTTGGGGTATCACCTTTGACATAACCATGTTGTCACTGACTGGAATGTATTCCCTTGCAATTTTTGGAGCACCAAATCTTCTAACAACCTTTCCGATGACTTAAACATAAGAAATATATGGCAGCATTAACACATAAGGTATTACTTCAATTTGGTATCATCAATTCTATATAATCATAGACGTCATAACCAAAGATGTATGACAACCATCTAGATAGTTTAGTTTTCTTCTAAACACAAGAAAACAGATAGGACAACATTAACACATAAGGTATTACTTCAATTTGATATCATCAATGCTATGGTTAAAACAAATGTCATAATATCAAGAGTGAACAACAAATAAAACTAAAAACTATACCAATGATAAAAAATGAGAAAAAAGGGTGTCAACAAAACTATTATTAAACATCACTATATTAGTAATACCAATTTTCAAAAGTTTATATCACCTATAACCCCAAGAATACTATTTTGAATGTTGAAAACAGGGCACTCAAAACCATTAAAAAGGTTATATATCACCAACTACAAACAAAAGTTTATATCACCTATAACACCAAGAATACCACTTTGAATGTTTATATCACCTATAACACCAAGTATACTACTTTGAATGTTGAAAGTAGGGTATTCAAAATCATAAAAAAAGGTTAACCAATAATATCACCAACTACAAACAAACTTGTTAACATAGTTTAAACCAAAATAAAAAAATTAATTATACATATTCAACCAACAATATCACCAATTACAAAATCAAAATAAAACCAACAAAAGTCAAAACTAATTTTCAAAAGCTTATATCACTTATATAACACCAAGAATACTACTTTGGATGTTGAAAGCAGGGCATTCAAAACCGTAAAAAGGGTTATCCAACAATATCACCAACTATAAACAAACTTCTTAACACAGTTTAAACCAACAAAAATCAAAAAGTTAATTGTGCATATTTAACCAACAATATGACCAATACTACTTTGAATGTTGAAATCAAGGCATTCAAAACCATAAAAAAAAGTTATATACATGATTGATAAACTATGTTATCAACAAATTAATTATAAAAAAAATCAATATAAGCAGTTCTAACAGAAAAAGGCCTTAAAAAAATATCAACATAGGGACCAATTAAACTACAAACTATGAAAAAAAAGGGATCTGAAATATGGACAAACATAGTGCAAACCTATTAAAAATTATACCAACTACGTAACCATTAAAAATCTAGTTAATGTGATATTCAGAAAGAGCCAACAAAATCATCATATTACAAAATTAAAAAAAAAGAATATAAAAAATACAATAACACAAACAAAACTACCAATTATAAAATAAGAAATCATCATCAATTGACTACTAGAATCACCAATTTAACAAATAAATAATATTACCAAGAAGAAAAGACTTGAAGTTTAGAGAAAAATAATTTAATCAACTTCGACTATTAAATTTGTTCGCGTAAATACATATCAAAATCTTGAAAACACACAACCAACATAAACACGAAAAATTAGTTGTCAAGATAAACACACACACAAAAAAAAAGAAAAAAGTAGTATTACATACTTTTGAAGTTTTCTTCAAATTTCCCCCCCTACCCTTCTTAATGAGGCTTTGTGCCTTTGCGATTGTCATCTTTCTCCAGAAATCGACATGGTGAAGAACAAAAATGGAGTGAAGAAAATAAAAAGGAAAAATTACCTAACTACACATTCTTTTTTTACCTTATTTACTATTTATCCCTACCTATCAAAATTTTACAAAAATAACTTTTTTCACTCCTAAAAACGTTCCAAGCAGATACATTATTTCAAACCACCCCCAAAATCGTAAAATTAACTTCCATTAACTTCAACCCCACTCTCAAATTTATCGCCTGAAATCAAGAGAACGGCTGTCAAATTTTGAACTTCAAATTTACCATATTTGATTTCTTCTAGACGCCCATCGATACTACAGTGTACGTCTTCCCCTCCTCAACTTCTTCTTGTTTTTTCATTATTGAGACCTCATGGATAATGCCTCTAGATTCAGTGTTGATATTACTCAAATAACAAAATCTAATCGAACTTATGACTATGAAAATCCAGATTGGGCAGAAAACACGTCAAAAGAAAATTCACGATCAAGAATACATGAAGAAGTTGAAGAAAATCGTAACAACTACCGCCAAACAAAAAGTGGTGAAAACCCCCCAAAAAAGGGGTAGAAAAATTGCACCAATAATTTCTCGACATAGACTACCTCGGATATTTTCAGTGCATTACATCAATTTTTGACTACTTATTTGTTGTTCCTGAGACCAAAAACTCTAACGTTGTTTAATTATTGATACAAAAATTAATTTAATACATTGCTATATGAATATTTTTGTATCATCTAATGATACTATTGTGATACAAAATTATATAATTTTAGGTTATTGTTCGCGTTATATCAGATACAGTAATTCATCACCACAAAAAAAGTTTTTTTTTGCATTTATTGTAGCAACATCAATCTAAGCTCTGTTTTTGTATATATTATATTTCAGTCAATAATGATACAAAATTAATTTACTCACACTTATTTTTTACCAATTTACTGAACCATGCCTGTTTTTGCTTCTAATGCATCAATGTGATACAATAATATTTGTTCTTGTTTATTTTATGTCAATACAAGCAGTCATGACACAAAAATTAAAATATGTTCACTTTTTGTGTGTGTAAGTGAATGTACCATGGATATTTGGTACAATTGTTATGAAGTACTCTTTTTTTGTATATAACACAATATTCTGTGATACAAAAATGTGTAATTTATTGATGTTGTTACCTCAGATACAATAAGTTAGCACAACAATAAGTTTATGTATTTTTTGTATCAACATCAATCTGATATGTTTTTTATATATATTACAATTTAGTCATTAATGATACAAAATTAATCTACTTGCACCTATTTTTGTATCAATTTACTGAACTATGCCAATTTTTGCTTCTAATACACCATTGCGATACAATAATTGTATTGTTCCTATTTATTTCACGTCAATAGAAGCAGTCATGATACAAAAAAATTAAAGCATGTGCACTTTTTTTTTTTTTTTTGTATAAGTAAAAGTAATATGAGATATTTTATATATAACATACAGTTTATGAAAATATTATTTATTTTTTTTCAAGCACACTGATATTTTTTGTATCAAGTATAAAATGGAGTCTGAATTTTTTTTTGAATTATTGATATGCAGAACATGAGTTATGCTACAAAAATAATTCCAACCCAAACATTAAGGTTGGTGCAGCACATAACTTGAATTTTGCAAATGATTTGACGTTATCCATAGGATCTGAAGTCATGGAGTTATTTAGGAACACTATTCATAAAATTCTGATCCTTTCTAATACTATTGATATTGATTTTCACTGGACAAGATATGCAACATTGCTTTGGAGATATGACATTGAAAAGGCAAATGAAGGCTATGTTAACGATAAAGACGATCCACAAAAGCCCAAGAATTTGAAAATCAACTCTTTGTTGAAGATTTAATCAATATTGAATAGTAATGTAGTAACCGTGGGACAACTTTAATGCATTTTATGTTTTTGAGATGATATTTTTTTGCTAAAGTTGTCAGCACTTTATGATTAAAAATATTTATGTATCATGTTATTTGTTGGATATTTTAAAAATATTTTAACTATGTTTCATATGTCATTACTTAGTCATAAAATATGTCATTGATGGCTATATAAAATTATTTTGTGAACAAAAATATTATAATGTGCAAGATAACATTTTCTTCTTATAGTTTGTTACCATACATTTTTTGCATGGCAAAATCAATGCCATATACTTGGCATATACAATTCCATATACTTGGCATATACAATGCCATATGCATGGCAAAAATGAAGCCATACATTCCACCTAATTGTCAAGCTTCAACTACTATATATATGACTTCATTCTTGAAACCAAACAAGAACAAGAGCAAGAAGAAGAGAAAAAGAAAGAAAATTACTACACTTTCTTCCTATTTATATTTTCTTGTTATTTTAGTTTACTATCA
>JBCEWC010016784.1:0-12895 GCA_038996855.1 Solanum aculeatissimum
GAAAAGGAAATATCATAAGGTAAGGGCATCATATAACACCTACCAAAAAGGCATTGTCATAAAGTAAGGATACCATGAACACCTACCAAAAAGGTAATGTCGTAAGATAAAGACATCACATAATACCCACTGAAAAGGCAATGTTGTAAGGTGACGGTATGGCTTACCTTGGCAAGTAGACCACTCCTTTTTTAGTGTAGAGGAAACATCGAGATTCTATGTAGTAGCTCGTATGGTCTCAATATCGATTATGGTCTCTTCCCACATATATATACTATGTTATGAGATTATGTTTTCCTTCCATGCATGTTTTGACTAAGGCATTTTATTACCCTTCTATATGATTATGCATCTCAACTATTATGGCTTATGATTCTCTTGTGCATTGCATCCCGCATACTTAGTACATTCCAAGTACTAATGCATATTTTTTGCCTACACAATCTAACCATGTAGGGATCAGAGCTCCTATCCATCCACCTCTTCATGGATAGTACGATCTATTGAAGACTTGTTTATGGAAATTCCTCCATTCCAAGGACAACATCCATTTCTATCTTGCTCGTGTTAAGACAATATTATCTTGTTACTTTACTTTTGAGGGTGACCCTAGGATATCTCTTAGTCCCCATTCAACTATGATTAGAGGTATTGTTTGATGACATGATATGTATGATCCACGTAATGCTTATATATCTATGGAGACTTTCCCTTATTCCTTATCCCATGTTGTTTGTGCTTGTGGTGTATTGGCAAAAAAGCAAAATTCCTGAGTCCCTACTTCCCATAAAGTGCATCCCATATAACCTTTCCTTTAGATTAACTTAAAGTGTTTGAATGGTGGAAATTCCTTATTCCTTGACCCCATAGAGTGCATCCTAAGTTCCAAATCCCCTTAGTACTACTTGTTGATGGTTGAACTATGCTTCCTAACCAAGGATATGCTTAAGCATGCTATGAGGCTTATTGAGGTACCTTTAAGTTCCCCATTCATCATGTCTCACCTAGGCCCTAGGCTTAGGTTGTGATAAACTTGGTATCAGAGTACTAGATTTATAAATGGTCCTAAAAAATCTAACATACCGCGTCGAGTAGTTTCTTGTTCATGGTTGTGAAACGACCCACAACTATGAATAGAAGGCTATAGGGCATTTAGGAAATGATTCACTTCTTCATGACCTATGTCATGCTTTAGAACTTGACTTCAGACTTCTTATTTCTAATGGTTGGTCTTTTGCGCTTCTTGATAGTTCCACCAAGAAGAATGCCACTAAGGAACCATATTCCTGAAGAGGATCAAGCCCCTTTATTCCCTCAAGATCCCCAAATAGAAAGGGTTAATCATGCCGAATATCATAATGTTATCACCTTTTTGGCACAAGCAGTGGCCAACCAAGTTAACCAAGGGACCCAAGCTCCTTATGCTCCTACTCTGGCCTCAAGAGAGAGGTACTTCACTAGAATGAATCCCCCAGAGTTCTATGGATCTAATATGGAAAACGATCCTCAAGAATTTATCAATGAAGTATATAAGGTGCTAGCTATTATGGGGGTAAGCTTGGAGGAGAAGGCAGAACCTGTGGCCTATTAACTCAAAGGTCTTTCACAAATATAGTTCACCCAATGAAAGATAGAAAGGATGAATGATGATCCCATTAAATGGGAGGAATTCAAGGCTGCTTTCTTTAACCACTTCTTCCCTATTGAACTATGGGAGGCAAAAACAATGGAATTTATGAGCCTCAAACAAGACTCCATGAGTGTGATAGAGTATTCCCTCAAATTTAATAATCTCTCAAAGTATGTTCCTCACTTAGTTGTTGATTCTTGGACAAGAATGAATAAATTTATGTTGGGAGTGTCCAACTTAGTCAATGAAGAATGTCGCACTGCGATGCTTATTGGAAAAATGGAATTGTCTCAACTCATGACATATGTCGAGTAACTTGAAGGAGAAAAGCATAGAAACAGGAAGAGTGGGAAGTCCAAAAGGACTCACTATGAAGGTGGATTTCAAGGTGCTAGAGGTGGTGGAGGTGGACATTTTCAAAAATTCCACAAATTTTAAGGTCAAGGATCATCAAATTCTCAAAACCAAAGGTTCATTAATGTATAGGGTGCCTAACCTTAAAAATCATTCTCAAGTTGGAAAAGGTGGGACAATTATTCCTAGATGACAAAAATGTGGAAGGAATCATAGTGGCACATACTTGCGAAACACGGATGCATGATTTGGGTGTGGTAATATGGGCCATAAGATTTGTTATTGTCCAAATGCTCAAAACAAGGGTATAGATGATCGTCCTCAAGTGTATGGTGCCCATGGAGGCCAAGAGGCATAAGGTGGTGAATAAGCAGGTGCTTCACGTCATAATTGGTTTTATGTTCTTCATGGGAAGAAAGGGGTGGATGAGGCACCTGATGTTGTTGCCAGTATGGTAAAGATTTATGATTATGATGTATATGATTTAGTAGATCCGAGTACCACTCTATCTTTTATTACCTCATTTATTACTAATAGGCTTGATGTGTGTCTCGAATTGCTATGTGAACTCTTTGAGGTGTCTACCCCCATTGGTGAGCCTATTGTTGCTAGGAGAGTATATAGGGGTTGTCCCGTGTCCATGTTTCATAAAGTCTTGCCTTGTGATTTTGTTGAACTTGACATGGTAGATTTTAATATTATTCTTAGGATGGATTGGTACATGAATGTCATGGTTCCATTGTTGTAGAACCCACAAAGTTAAGTTCTAATTTCCTAATGAACTCGTCCTTGAGTGGGTAGGTCATGATTCAATGGTTAAGGGTAGGTTAATCTTCTGTCTTAAGGCTCAAAAATTTATTGTTATGGGTTGCACTTATCATCTTGTGAGGGTTAGGGATGTCAAGTCCAAATTTCCTCCTATTGAGTCGATTCTGATGGTCAATGAGTTTCTTGATGTCTTTCCCGATGAAATCCCCAATGTTCCTTCCAAAAGGTAAATATATTTTGGTATAGACCTCCTCTCTGATACTAAATCTTTTTTAATTTCCCCCTACCATATGGCTCTATCGGAATTGAAAGAGTTAAAGAATCAATTGAAGGACTTATTGGAGAAGGGTCTCATTAGGCCTAGAAAGTCACCTTGGGGGGCACTGGTGTTGTTTATGAGGAAGAAGGATGTCTCACTTAGAATGTGCATCGACTACCGTTAACTCAACAAGGTCACTATAAAGAACAAGTATCCCCTACCAAGGATATATGACCTATTTGACCCATAGCAAAAGGCTAGTCATTTTTCTAAGATTGATCTTTGGTCCGGATACTATCAAATGAGGGTGAAGGAATGTGATATTCCTAAGAAGACTTTTCAGATTAGGTATGAGAATTTTGAATTTGTGGTGATGTCTTTTGGCCTAACTAATGCACCGACAATATTTATGAATCTCATGAATAGGGTATTTAAACCCTACATTTATATGTTTATTGTGGTATTCATTGATGACATCTTGATTTACTCCCCAAGTGAGGAAGAACATGTAAGGCATTTGAGGGTAGTTTTGCAAATCTTGAGGAAAGAAAAGTTGTTTGCTAAGTTTGATAAATATGAGTTTTAAAAGAGGCTGCATTTCTAGGGAATGTGGTGTCGGGTAATGGAATCAAAGTAGATCCTAAGAAGATGGAAGCAGTGATAAATTGGCCTAGACCCCTGACTCCAATGGATATTAGGAGTTTCTTGGGATTAGCAGGCTACTACTAATGAATTTTTGAGGGTTTCTCCTCAATTGCTTATCCTTTGACAAAATTGACACAAAAGAAGGCAGAATTCATTTGAACCGACGAGTGTGAAAAAAGTTTCCAAACTTTAAAGGAACATCTTACATCCGCTCCTATTTTGGATTTATCGGAAGGGTTAGAAGGATTTATTTATCTATTGGGATGCTTCAAGAATCAATTTAGAGTGTGTATTAATACAAGGTGGGAAGGTTATTTCCTATGCTTCTAGGAAACTAAAAGTGCATGAGCGTAATTATCCTACTCATGACCTTAAACTAGCGACCGTGGTAATTGCTTTGAAAATATGGCATCATTATTTGTGTAGGGGTCATGCAGATGTCTTCACCGATCACAAAAGTCTTCAATATTTGTTCACCCAAAGAGATCTTAATTTGAGGCAAAGAAGGTGGTTAGAAATCCTTAAAGACTATGATATGAGTGTGTATTATTACCCTGGAAAAGCGAATGTAGTGACCGATGCATTAAGTAGGGTGTCCATGGAGAGTGTAGCTCATGTTGATGATAGGAAGAAGGAGTTAGCAAAAGAGGTTCATCAGTTTGGCTTGGTTGGGAGTTGGGTTGGATGAAACTGAAGATAGAGATGTTATCGTTCTAGATGGTTCCAAATCTTCCTTGGTTGGAGGTCAAATCCAAGCAAGACCTTGATCCATCCTCAATTAAATTGAAAGCATTGGTAATAGATGGTAAAGTACAGGCTTTCTTCCAAGGGGGATATGGTGTCCTTAGATATCAAGGTAGGTTGTTTGTGCCAAATGTTGATGGGTTGAGGTACTTGATTTTAGAAGAGGCCTTAGTACTAAATTCAAGCTTAGTATGGCATTTCACCCACAAATGGATGGTCAAGATGAAAGAATCATTCAAACCCTTGAAGATATGCTTAGGGCATGTGTGTTAGAATTTAAGGGTAGTTGGGAGGAGCATCTTCCACTCATTGAGTTTGCTTACAATAATAGTTACCACTCTAGCATCGGGATGACACCATTTGAGGCCTTATATTGAAGGCGTTGTAGATCCCCAATTGGGTGGTTTGAAATAGGAGGGATGGCTTTGATAGGTTTGGATTTGGTTTTGGAAGCCTTAGAGAAGGCGAGTTTGATAAAAGAGATATTAAAGACAACTCAAAGTAGGAAAAAGTCTTATTTTGACATTAGGAGGAGAGATCTTAAGTTTAAGGAGGATGATTGTGTATATTTACAAGTCTCACCCATGAAGGGTGTAGTTCGGTTTTGCAAGAAGGGGAAATTAAGCCCTAAGTATGTAGGACCTTATAGAATCTTAAGGTGCATTGGTAAGTTTGCTTATGAGTTGGAGTTGCCTACAAAGATGAGTATGGTTAATCTAGTCTTTCATGTCTCTATATTGAGGATGTGTGTAGGTGACCAAGCTCCATTTTGCCTTTAGAGGTGGTGAATATGGAAGAGAACTTGACGTATGAAGAAGTTCTGATTGAGATATTGGATAGACAAGTGAAGAGATTGAGGAACAAAGATGTAGCATCCGTTAAGGTGCTTTGGAGGAACCAAAAAGTTGAAAGTGCTACTTGGGAAGAGGAAGAGGATATGAAAAAACAATATTCTCATGCCCAGACTACACCTCCAAATTGAGGATTAAGTGGTCGTTATCAAGATATAGAACCAGACGATAGTTAGGGTCGATCCCATCAAAATTAAGGTTTAGATCTAGAGTAATTATGAGCAATCATATTGAACTAATCTACTTATTTCTCGAAGGCAGAGTTTTATAAAGATGCAATAATCAAACCTAAACTACAACAATCAATCAAGTGAAAGATTTGTGAAATCAGTGAGAGAAGTAACTAGGGTATTGTGTTCCCCAAGAATTCCTAACTCAGTATAACCAGATAATCATAACCTTTTCTAATGTGTAGCATGTAGAACTGGTAAGTTATGTTTACCTGACCCTTTGATCCAGGAGAGAGGAAAATTTCACTACGTGATTTGAACCATCCCCGTAGTGTTACATTACTAACCCTTACCTTTTGTCCCAGTACAACCATCCTGTGATCACTTCAGGTTTATTTGATAAGAGGGATCACATCGAATCCTATTAGTTCTCCCTTATCCCATTCTTTATCCCCTTGATCTAGTAAGTAAGAATTAGGCGTGTTCTAATGTTGGCCACCATTAAAAAGTATTCATATCGAAGGAATAAATTAATACACACATGCACACTTTTTAAGGATTACGAACTATCCAGATTTTACTTAGTTTGTTCTTCATGATTCCCACAACCCTAGTTGTAGATTTAGTTATGCATGTTCATTGTAGATGAAGAGATCATGTTATGGAATAGCATAATTAATAACTTACAATAATGAATTGAAGAACAAGAAATTCAAAATCTTCACAAGAAATCATGATGGAATAAACCCAATGTAATGTCAAAAATAATCACAAGTAACAAAGTCTCAATGTTCTCTATTTTACTCCCAATCATTCCACACTAAAAATTCACCTTTCACTAGATCTGACCCACGAGACCAACCTATGTCCCATGGAATAACCCATGGCACGTAGGACTCATAAATCACCAAAAACTTGCAAATCTGCATCACCTGGCTCAAAATCAACCCGATTCCTGTAATCCTGCAAAATTAAAATAAAAACACATCAAACCTACCAACATCGCTTTGAGAACGCACAAAATCCTAAGTTTAAAGAATAAAAATTATTGTATTTTTGCAGCACATCAGATATTCTTATATTTTCCACTCTACTCAAGACTAAGGTAACGAGTCAATAATGTCTAAGATATTAAATCTTGTATTTCAATGTTTTGCATCATATTGCATGCATACATACTCTTGGTAACATCTTTTGATGGTATTTGATAAGTTTAAGATTTTATGAAAATGATATTTAAATTGCATTAATGCATTCATGTGGAGCTGTAATTTGTTTGTTAACTCTTCTCAAGTGTATTTCTATCACATTCGAGGATGAATATTTCCAAGGGGGAGATATTGTAATGCACTAGATCTTAAGCTAAGACCTGATTCATTCCTCGTATGTGTATGGAATCAACTTGATGACTTATAATGTGGTGGGATCAATTCTTAGGTATTCAAAGTGGATTACATCTTGTTTGGGGTCATAAGGCATCTCCTACATCGAGCCAATACCAAAGGATTTCAATCGATTAAGTTTCGGTATGAATTCGTATAAGGGTCAACTTAAAATGGTCATATCTCTTAGCACATAATGAATTAAGTGACCCATAAATACCAAATTATAGGTATTTGAATTAGCTTTCCAACACATCCAATTTCGTCTTATTCTGAATTCAGAGTAAAAAGTTATGGCTATTTTATTGAGGCCTATCTGAGTTGTCAAAAAGGGCGACCATCAATTTGACCGCCGAATCACTCCAAAAAGCTTCAAAAACTGTAAAAGAAAATGAGTTTGAAGGTCCCATTTGGCATACTATTGAATAGTTCGGCGATAGGACCCATGGACCACCAATTTTGACACTGGGACACATTAAAATATCTTTTTTTTTTACTTTTGATGATATTTTTATATTTCCAAAAAGAGTTTTCAACCCATTTAACCTAAATACACTTTTGTAATTCTACTCCCATGGCCAAATAACCTTTCCCTTCACTCATTCCAAAATTTTCTCCCAATGAAGAAGACCCAAATCTCCCATTAAAGAATAAGCTTCAACTTCTTTCTAGCTTCTCATCAAATCGAAGATTTTCTTCTCTACTTTTCTCTAAGGTATGTGGATTTCTTCATCCATGGGTTCTTCCATCGATGGAGTCCAAAACTCTTTCAACCCAATCTTTAATTTTAAGTTTTACTATGGGTATTTCCTATTCCTAGTTATATGCATGATTCATGTTAAAAATTGTTATTTATTGATTTTAAATGCATGAAATGAGTGGGTATTTATAAATCCTTTACATTACTACATTGGGCTGATGATTTCTTAAATGGTTCTTGTTAAATCTTTATTCAAATGCTATATTATGGCCTAAATCATGAATATTATGTTCAAATGAGTATGTATTGCCATTTAATTACATGAATTGATGGATTTTGGAAAATGTTGTATCTTAAACTATTATGGGTTTTTGAATCTCATCATGAACTATTTAAATTATGGTTTCAAATTATATATTCTCATGATAAGTATGCAAGTTTATGAATGATTATGGGCTTCCAAGTATGTATGAATTCATGAAAACTCCTATGAATGTTATACAAGATAATGAGCCCTTTGATGTTATGTTACACCCTCTTGTGAAAGGAAAATGCTCACTTAAAGGGGTCAAGAATGTCAATGAGCTACTCCTACTATGTTATTATGCTTTACAAGTTATATAAGTCATGATTATGCTTATGTTATGTATTCCATGGGACTAGACTTAGCACTGAATGGGATTTAGAGTAGGGACTATCCCAAAAGGTCCTTATATAAAGCTTTACTTCCCATAACTATGTGCCACCATAGGATATCATGTAACACCTATCGAAAAGGAAATCATAAGGTAAGGGAATCATATAACACCTACTGAAAAGGCAATGCCATAAGGTAAGGATACCATGAACACCTACCGAAAAGGCAATGTCGTAAGGTAAGGACATCTTATAATACCCATTGAAAAGGCAATGTTATAATGTGATGGTATGATTTATCTTGGCAAGTAGACCAGTCCTTTTTCAGTGTAAAGGAAACAACGTGATTCCATTAGTAGCTCGCACGGTCTTAATGTCGATTATGGTATCTTTCCACATATGTATGTTATGTTATGAGATTATGTTTTCCTTTTACACATGTTTTGACTAAGGTATTGACCAGTCATGTCATATTGAGCTTCTTACCCTTGTATATGATTATGCATCTTGATTATTATGGCTTATGATTCTCTTGTGCATCGCATCCCGCATACTTAGTACATTTCTAGTACTAATGCATAATTTTTGCCTACATGATCTAACCATGTAGGGACCGGAGCTCCTATCCATCCACCTCCTCGTGGCTAGTATGATCTATTGAAGACTTATTTGTGGTGAGTCCTCTATTCCGAGAACAACACCCATTTTCTATCTTGCTCATGTTAAGACATTATTATCTTGTTACTTTGCTTTTGAGGATGAGCCCGAGATATGTCTTCGCCCGCGACCCACTATGATTAGAGGTATTGTTGGATGACATGATTTGTATGATCTATGCGACACTTATGTATCTATGGAGACTTTTCCTTGGTCCTTATCCCATGTTTGTTGTGCTTGTGGTGTATTAGCAAGAAAGTGAAATTCGTAAGTCCCTACTTCCCATAAAGTGTGTCTCATATCCTCTTTCCTTTAGACTTATTTGATGTGATTGAATGGTAGAAATTCCTTATCCCTTGTCCCCATAGAGTGTGTCCTAAGTCCTAAATCCCTTTAGTACAAATTGTTGATGGTTGAACTATGCTTCCTAACCAAGGATGTTCTTAAGTATGCTATAAGGCTTGTTTGGGATATCTTTGGATTCCTCATTCGCCATGTCGCACCTAGGCCCTAGTCTTAGGTTGTAACACTAGTGTTTCGCGTTTGTGCATCTGATAACCGTGTTCTCAGAGCACAAATGCGTGCCACATACTGCTTTACTATTTTAAGCTCCATTTTGCTTCAAATCAACTCCAAACTTCATTCTTTCCATCAAAACTCCTTATAAAGCATAAGTACCTAAAATGTACACCATTCAAAGCATAATTAGCCTCAATCCCTTAGATTAAAAATATAAAATCATAAGAAAAAGAGTCATAAATGAGTGTACATTTACCACTAATCAACACCCCCAACTTAAGACATTATTTGTCCTCAAGCAAAACAAAACCAAACACATGAGGCAATCAAGTTAAGCACATCACAATCCCAATTCACATTTATCAACTAAGCCATGACTATGACTTTGGTTGGTAGTTGACACCAATGATTAGCACAAGCATGTGATTTTCTATTCAAACAACTCCCTCAATTTCAAAAGCACCTTTTTCAAAGAAAAAACCAATCTCCAAGAATAATCGATCAACAATATATTTTTTTAAGAAATGGCTTAAACCTCTAGTTAACCAAACTATTCTGCTTGACTCAACTTTGAAAGGTATCAATTTCACCAATTGCATTCCCTCACAAAAATAGAAAAAAGTCCCAGAACACACATAAATATTTACTAAACAAGGAACAAGAACTCAAACACTTACACTCAACAAAGAACATCTTATGCATACAAATGTCACACCATAGGTTTGCCCATCTTTTTAATCAACATTGACTCAACTTCATTTGGTTAGAAATCAAAGGTCTTTATCAAGCTTGTAATGTAAGTTTTGGAGGGTAAGATACAATTTGGATAAGAGTGACTAAACCCTCATTAAATTCTACACTCAACTTTAACTTTGCAACTTTTCCACTCTTTTCATCAAATTTCACACCAATGTATTTTTCATCTTTTATTTTCCAACCTTGATGTACCACAAGCAACCATTTTCAACTTTTTGGAGGAATCAATTTATTCAAACACTTTTGACAAACACTTCTTTCTTTTCTTTTCGTTCCTCTATTCATCATTTTCTCTTCTTGTTTTCAAAACAAGCTCTCAAGTGATAGACATCCTTCTTAATTTTCCCACATCACCGCCAACTTAGGCTTAAAGCCTCTATTATCACACGTAATTCAAGTTCAAGGAAGGAATAAGGGTTCAAAAGAGGGTTATCTTTTCAAAAAGGGTCAAGGCTTGTAATAAGGTTGACAACAAAAAGTTTAAGGCTCAAAGGGGAAACTAAGTATACATTTAATGCAAAGGTGGGTGTCACAACTTGAAATCAGGAGTGATGGCACTCACCCAACCCATCAAGGTGAGTCAACCCAAACCAAAAAACTTAACATAATAATAAAAGCAGAAGGTAAACAGTATAATAAGATAGATAAGCAGAAGAAATCAAACTACAACCATCCCAGAACTGGTGTCACATGTACAAGACTCTAAATACAGAATAATCAAATGAAAAGTACAAGTCTCATTGTATAGTCCTTAAATAGAACATAACATAAGATAAAATCCTCAAAGGTTTGCCGAGGGTACAAGCAGCTTCCTCACGAGTGATCTTAAAGCTCAATTCGGAATATCAAAAACTAACAAGAAGGATTGGGCTCATAACCTACAAAAATGTAGCAAGGAGTAAGAACCAAACAAGGTACTCAGCAAAATAGAAGAAAGAGAGAAAGAGTTGAAAATGACAGTGTTGGTAGGGCAAAAGTGTGAAATAATGCAGTGTCAAGGAGGACCATTAGTCACTATTTTCCTAAAATATCATACCAAATCCCCTTGAGCTTATGTTCCAAGCCAAGAAAGTTTTATCGTGATCCTAGTCCAAATAGTTGAAGGTCATAGTGCGAGTATATGGGCAAAAATATGGTGTTGAGCACAGTGTTTGAATATCAATTGTGAGTGTGAGTGAGTTTGTTTAGTCCTAGGCATTAAATCTGAAAATATTATCATGAGTGTGATATGGTACTTCTTTTTGTGAAGACACGTGCATTACATTGTTGATCCTAGACTATTTCAGTGAGTGTTGCATATCTGTGGTTGCCTTGCTTGTCATAATTGTACTGTCACATGTATTGATCTGCATTGATTTGTTTGATAACTATCTGATATGCATTGATGAGTTAGTGTGGGCATCTGTGAGTTATTTTGGTACAATGTAGGCCATTAGACTTAGGTCTGTGTGTTATTGTGTTGCTTATGTAGATTGAGTCCGTCGCTTGAGGACAAGCAATAATTTTAAGTTGAGGGTGTTGATGTGTTACCAAAATACAACACTTTTTTATGCTAAAAATATAAGATTTTGTGCATTCTCAAAGCGATGTTGGTGGGTTTAATTTGATGTGTTTTTATGCTTATTTTGCAAGATTACAGGAGTTGGCATGATTTTGGGAAAAGTCTTCAGAATTGCAACTTTTTGAAGTCCTACGAGACACTCTATGGTCCATGGATACTTTCACGAGCCGTAGAGGGGTTTCATGGTTGAGATCCAGTGAAGGGTCTAATTTCTGAAGTTGTATCCACAAGAGATTAGACGAGCCATGGAATTTTATATGAGCCGTGGATCAAGTTTCGTTCCTTGAGGATCAGAGTTCGAGAAGTTTCTAGATAACTGTCAGATGAATCCCTATATGGGTCATAAGTCAGAATACGACCCATAGAAAGGTCTTGTAGAAGTGATAGTTAGTTTTGAAGAATGAAGAGTATGAAGTACAAGTATAGACCATGGAACTTTTTGTAGCCCGTAAACTAGCCCATAATAGCTACTAACATAATTTTCCTATTTTATTTTGAGTTTGGTTTTTAATTATTATAAATAGGGTTTTTAGGTTTTTTTAGAGAAGAGACGCACGAGAGAGAAGAGAAACACTTTTGTTACTTTTATTTTGAATTAATATATTGTGATTTCTTGGAGAAGATTGGGATTTCTTGGCTTAATTCCTTCATTGTAAGTGTTTAATTATGCTATCTCTTGACATAAGTTTTTCATCTACAATGATCATGCATAGCTAAATCCACAACTAGTATTATGGGAATCATGAAGAACTAACAAGGTAAAATCGGATAATCTATAATTCTTGAAAAGTGTGCATATATGTATTAATTAAGTCTCTTTATTTTAATTATTTTTTAACAGTGGCCAATGTTAGAACTCACCTAGTTGTTACTGACTGGATCAAGGTAGTAATGAATGGGAAAAAAGATTAATTAACATGATTCGAGGCGATCCCTCTTATCTAATCAACCGAACTGGATCAAGGGGAGGTTGTACTGGAACAATAGGTAAGGGTTAGTAATGTCACACTACAGGAATGGATCAAATCACACAGTGAAATTTATCTCTTACCTGGATTAACGGGTTTAGTAAACTTAACGTATTTTGCATGCTACACACTAGAAAAGATTACGATTATCTGATAATACCAAGTTAGGAATTCATGAGAAATATAATACCCTAGTTACTTCCCTCACTGATTACACAACAATTGTTCTAATTTAGGTTTACTTTCTTGCAAATTACAAACTCCCCCCCCCCCCCCACTTTTGGGAGATAAGTAG
>JBCEWC010016785.1:0-12893 GCA_038996855.1 Solanum aculeatissimum
CACTCTTGAAGCATCACAATATACCACGAAACCATCTAACCCATTTGGTAAGGTCAAAATTGGAGCCGAAGTAAGTCAGTCCTTCAATGTTTGAAAACTCTTCTCACATTCATTAGACCATACAAACTTAGCTTTCTTTTGGGTCAACTTGGTCAACGGAGATGCTATGGATGAAATCCCTTCAACAAACCATCTATAATAACCAGCTAACCCAAGGAAGCTTCTAATATCCGATGGAGTCAATGACCTAGGCCAATCTTTCACTGCCTCTATTTTCTTAAGATCAACCTTGATGCCATCACCGGACACTATATGACCAAGGAAGGTAACTTCATTCGACCAAAATTCACACTTACTAAATTTGACATATAGTTGCTTCTCCCTCAAGGTTTGAAGAGCAAGTCTTAGGTGGTTCATATGTTCACCCTCATTCCTAGAGTAGATTAATATATCATCAATTAACACCACAACGAAGTCATAAAGAAATGACTTAAATACTCAGTTCATAAGATCCATAAATGCCGCCGAAGCATTGGTTAATCCAAAGGACATCACCACAAACTCGAAGTGACCATAACGAGTCCGAAAGGCTTTTTTGGAATATCACACTCCCTCACTTTCAGTTGGTGCTAACTCGAACAGAGATCAATCTTTGAAAAGTGGGTCGTCCCTTGAAGTTGGTCAAACAAGTCATCGATCCATGACAATGGATACCTATTCTTAATAGTTACTTTGTTCAACTGCCGGTAGTCAATACACATTCTGAGTGACCCATCTTTCTTTCTCACAAACAACACGGGAGCGCCCCAAGGTGAGATGCTAGGCCTAATGTACCCTTTCTCCAACAGATCTTTCAATTGCTCTTTCAACTCCTTCAATTCAGCCGGAGCTATCCGATAAGGAGGAATCGATATCGGCTGAGTATCCAAAAGGAGATCTATGCCGAAGTCAATCTCTCTATCTGGAGGAATGCCGGGCAAATCTTCAGGAAACACATCAGGGAACTCGCTAACAACCGGGACGGATTCAAGCCTAGGTGTCTCACTTTCAACATCTCTAACCCTCATTATATGATAGATATACCCCTTACCAGTCATCTTTCGGGCCTTGAGATAGGAAATAAACCTACCCTTGACCACCGAACTACTACCCTTCCATTCAAGCTCAGGCTCATTAGGGACTTGAAATCTAACTTGTCTAGTTCTGCAATCTACCGAGGCATAAGAAGCGTACAACCAGTCCATCCCCAAGATCACATCAAAATTGTACATCTCAAGTTCAACGAGATCACCCGGAAATACCCTATGCATCACAAAAATCGGACAACCCCTATACACCTTACGGGCAATAATAGACTCGCCAACAGGGGTATACACTGAATAAGGTTCCCTCAAAGTCTCAGGATTCAAACCAAATTTTACGGCCAGTAAAGGAGTCACAAATGACAAGTTAGCACCCGGATCTAACAATGCATATGCATCAAAGTTAAAGATTCGTAACATACCCGTGACAATATCTGGAGCATCCTTTACCTCTTGACGACCATGAAGTGCATAGAATCGGTTATTCCTAGGAGCATTAGAAACCGGAGCCTTGGGTGGACCTTGACCACCAGGAGTAACTTGATTTCTCTTTGGATTCTTCGGGCAATTGAAGACCCTGTGGTCCAGACTACCACAACCATAACAAGCATCCGAAACCCGTCGACACTCACCAAAATGATTTCCCCCACAAGTACCATAACGAGGGGCCCTTTGGCCACCACCAACTGGTGCCTTAGGAGGGGGAACCGGAGGATTTGTAATCTTCACACCAGAACCTTGGCCATGTTGGAATTGGCCATAACCACCTCTAACATCAGAGAACCCACCTTCAAGTTGGGCCCTTTTCACCTCTCCCATTCTCCTTTCTTTAAGTTTTTCCCCCTCTATATGTTTAGCATAAGTCATGAGCCTGGAAATGTCCATGTCATGAACGAACATTGTTGTTCTGCACTCCTTCACCACTAAGTCTGAAACAATTGATATGAACTTGTACATCCTCGCACGAGGATCTGCCACCAACATAGGAGCATACTTTGACAACTTTGTAAACTTGAGCGCATAGTCCCTCACCATCATATTCCCTTGTTTCAAGTTAATGAACTCAGTCATTTTGGCCTCCCTAAGTTCAAGAGGGAAAAACCTGTCAAGGAAAGCTACTTTGAATTCATCCCACGTGACCACAACACCCCTTGGCTTCTTCTCAAGCTACTGATTGTACCAAACCTGGGCCACATCCTTCAGTGATAGGCAACCAACTCCACCTTCTCTTCTGCACTCATGCCCATGATACCCAACACCTTCGTAAGTTCATCAATAAAGTCCTGTGCTTCTTCCTCAGCCTTAGACCCATGAAATTATGGAGGGTTCATCCGGGTGAAGTCCCTCACCCGGGATGCCGGAGTACCTCCAACAACGGGAGCAACCGGTTCAGCCTGGTTGGCCACTACTTGAGCCAACATGGATACAATGTTCCGGAACTCGACGTGTGATACCTGTTCCTCATTCTCGGGAGCCTGACGAGGGGCGGGAGCTCTTTCTCTTCTTGGAGGCATGTTCTGAATGAACAACAAAATTACCCATTTAGGAATGAACACTTTCATAGCTTAAGCACGATAGAATGGAACAATGAATTGAAAAATTCCTAAAACGTCACCATAGCCTCTCGTTCATAGGTATGGAGCGCATCACACCTATGAACAAGACGCTACTGGACGCGGTATGTGGGACTCCAAGGACCATTACAAACCTGGCTCTGATACCATCTTTGTCATGACCCGGTTGGGGGTCTAGATGTGACATGGCAAAGGAGAACCCGAAGGCTCTCGATCAAGCCATCATAGCATCAAAACTCATCATTGGCTTAAAGAATGCAGAAGCATAGCACATAATTAAATAGGTTCAAACTTCTCAATAACAAACTCAACTTTTAAAATATGATCAAATATCAAACTAAAGTCCTTCATATGATATATATAGTCAAAATTAACTAGTCAACACATAACATAACAAGAGTGTCAAAGGTCCAACACATGCCTCTAATGGAGTGACGGGGGCCACGACAAGTCTGGGCTCACCCTCAAAAGTCAAACTAAAACAGAAGAGTAAACTACTAATAGCTAGGGGAAAGACGGCTATTGCCCTTGGAAGAAGGGCTCACCACTAACAAATAGCTTCAAGATCAATGTTTGTCTGTAGGTAGATAAAACTCATCACCTATACCTACATGATTAGAGCATGTAGACAAAAGTATGGGTTAGCACAATAAAGCACTAAGTATGCGGGCATGCAATGCATATGACATGGAAGCGTGACTACGACATGACAAGGGGACACTTGGTTCGAAGAGAGTGCACTTAGCCAAATGAATATATATAGCAAGATGCTTATGCCATGATGCATGAAATGCAACCTACCAATATTATAATTTCGGGGATTTGACCTCAATCGACTCAAAGTAGGACCAAGTGAGCTACCACTCGGAATGAACTACTTGCCAAGTAGATCCTAAAACTCCCTTAAACAAGGGGTATCAAAATAAAGCTCCCAATCTGGGGCAATCCCATGGTGGCACATGGTTTGACGAAAAGGGTGAATACCCAATCCCTTGGTACTAAGTCGGATCCTATGGGAATACATATATACATACCAATGCTTTTCAACACCCGAAACTAACCATACTTTTCAAATCATGCATCATTAGAACATAGTTACCAAAATCAAACGTTTCAAGTCAAGAGGCTTCAAACCAAATCAAGAGTTTCCAAAATCATTCAAGACCAATGCAATAGAATGTAGCTCATTCTAAAAAATCACAAACCAAAACAAACGGTGCAAGAACCCAAATGACGCATAGAGTCAATCAAAGAGACATTGTGATCACAAACCTAGACATATCCAAATTCATATCAAGAATTTCCCAAAACAAGAGTTTCATCAAAGTATTATCCAATGCAATACATGAATGAATGCATCAAAGCATGAGTGGCGGAATTCAAGACTTTAGATTTACAATTCAAACCTTACTTCTTCAAATTCATATGAAAATTTCCAAGTTAAATCCGACAAAACTCACTCATGCATCAAAATTCAATACAAACACATGCAATACTAGTTCTTCATACTTTAATGAAGTAAATCATAATTTCAAGAGTAAATTCACAAGAGAGTAACCTAAAGTCTACAGCGAACACCAAACGTCAAGAGAGTTTTACGAAATCAAAAGAACCCATAACTAAGTAAAACGTAGAAATTCATAATTTAAAGATTTGGGTTCTTGGGCTTCATGGATGGAAGTATCCATGAATTTAAATCCCACATACCTTATACCAAACACTTGAATTGCGTAGAGAATCAAGAATTGAACGTTTTCTCTAAATTTTCTTCGAAGTTTCAACAATGGTGATCAAGAGGCTTGAGAGGATTTGATGAAGTTTGAGAGTGTTTTGAAGGGAGATATACGGTTAATGTTATGTTCTTAAGGTTTTAGGGACCTTAGGGGACTTAAAAGAGGCTTAGGAATTAATTAAATCACGAATATACCCTTAATTAAATGGACTTTAAACTGGACGACAGTGCTTCACGGAGGCTACAGTGCTCGTGAAACAACACACTGGCCGTGAAGGCCACCGTGAGCCAACACTTGATTGTTTTCACGACTCAAACTTTTGGGGGACTTTCTGGAACACTTGACGGACCCCTACACGGTCCTGGTACATGAAAACGGTCCATACAACTGATCGTGAACCCTTACTTAGCCCAAAATCTAACCTCGAACTTCGACAAGTTCACTGGACCACCTCACGGTCCAGTTCACGGGTCTTGAACAGTCTCACGGACCGTGTGATGGTCCGTGAGACTTGAATTGGTCTGTTTGTGGACTCCCCAACCTTGGGAGCTTACATTTCCAACCCACGGACCACTCCACGGACCGTGAGCCACACACGGTCCATGGTAGTTCAGTTAGACAACTTTTCCAAGGCAAATTTCCAGTTTCGGGCAGTTTCACAAAAATGATCATAACTTGCTCATCCAAGATATGAATTGAGTGAAACCAGTTGCGTTACAAAGACAACTCAAAGAGATTTCATGTGATATAAAGTGTACTATGAAGTTCATCGTGTTCTAAAAGATATGGCATCTCAAAGTTGCAGCACTCTAAACGGAGGCCCCAAAACAGTCCAAAAGTGAAGTTATTGCCTTCAATCACTTAAATCTAATCCATGGCAACCTCAAATCAATCTTGAAAATACTAATATGAACCTAGGTCAATCGCTTCTAAATTAAAAAATTTCCGGGTCGTTACATGTGATTGGTCCTGATCCATTGCTTATATGTGAATGTCAACCCATACAAACCTGCAATATAGACAAAGAAATTTAATCTTTTGTGAATTGATACTAAGATACCTGTACAGTACTTCTAACTAGAGAGAGTATGATATGTCACATTCAAAGGGCATCCGAGGGAAAGGATTGATCTAGCCCAGGCGTAATCTTTTATATTCGAACTGATCCCTACTTAGAGTCTTAGTGAAAATGTCTGCAATCTGATCTTCAATGCTGCAAAACTTCACACTGATGTTCCCCTTCTCAACCTGGTCCCTGAGGAAATGATGTCGCACATCAATGTGCTTAGCACGTTTGTGCTGGACAGGATTTTTTACCATGTTGAGTGCACTTGTGTTATCATACATCAACGAAATTATTGTGGTCAGTACTCCAAAATCTTCAAGTTGTTGCTTAATGCACAATAGTTGAGAGCAACATGCTACATATTCAGCTTCAGCGGTGGATGGAATTTAGCTTCTTTGTTCCCCATGAAATCAGTGAAGAACCCAAAAAATGAGCCATTCCAGATGTACTTTTACGGTCTACTAGGTACCCCGCAAAGTCAGCATCAATGTAACCTATAAGATCAAAACAGTCATCAGCAGGATAATACAAGGCCAAGCGTTCAGTTCCCTTGAGATATCATAGAATTCTTTTTGCAGCCTTTAAATGTGACTCCTTTAGGCAAGACTAAAAGTGGGCACACATGCCGTCACTGAAAACTATATTAGGTTGACTTATTGTTAGGTACAACAATGATCCAATGATACCCCTATACATTGTAGCATTGATCGCAGGACCTGACTCGTCTACATCTAATTTGGAACTAGTTCCTATGGGAGTATCTGATGGTTTGGTATCCACTAGTTGGTATTTCTTCAGCAAATCCCTGATGTATTTTTTTTGACTGATAAAAGTTCTGCTGGCAGTTTGCTTGATTTGCAATCCAAGAAAGAAAGTGAGCTCTCCCATCATACTCATTTCAAACTCACTACGCATCAAGTCCTCAAACTCTTTGTATAGCGAGACTGTGGTAGCCCCAAAAATGATATCATCAACATATACCTGTATAATCAAAAGGTTATTTCCTTTGGTTTTGAGAAACAATGTGTTATCAATCTTTTCTCTTTTATAACCATGACTCAAAAGAAATCCTGACAGTCTTTTATACCACGCTCATGGGGCCTGCTTAAGACCATACAAGGCCTTATCAAGTTTTATCACATAGTCAGGGAACTCTGGATTCTCAAATCCTGGTGGTTGCTTGACAAAAACTTCCTCTTTCAGGTTCCCATTCAAGAAAGCACTCTTGACATCCATTTGAAACAACTTGAATTTCATACATGTAGCAAAAGCAATTAGGATTCTTATTGCCTCCATCTTGGCTATAGGAGCAAAAGTTTCATCATAATCAATACCTTCTTCCTAATTGAAACCTTGGACCACCAGTCTGGATTTGTTTCTTATGATGGTGCCATTTTCATCCATCTAATTTCTAGAAACCCACCTAGTACCTATCTCAGTTTGATCTGAAGGTCTTGGGACTAGATGCCACACCTTACTTCTTTCAAACTGTAGCAACTCTTCCTGCATGGAGTTCATCCAATGAGCGTCCTTAAGAGCTTCTCTGACATTCTTGGGCTCAATGGAGGATAGGAAGGCTCCACATGCCATTAGATTTTTAGTCCTAGATCTGGTTTGAATCCCAGAGTCCAGGGGGGAAGCTAAGCTATCCATGGGATGTGAGGATTGATGTTTCCATCTAGAAACTCTCGCTTCAGGGGTATTTTGGCTTCCTGTGGTGTTTGGTCCATCACTTTCTGTTGGTTGAGCTGGTTCGATAGTCTTGGTTACCATCAACGTCTTCTATCTCAGGATCTCTTGAAAGCATATATGGTCCTTCAATGGAATCCTCAATATCTGGTTCCATTTTATTTGGAGGATTTGTATCGCCTAAATGTTTTCCACAGGATCCTTCCGATGAAGCTGAAAGGGCTCTTCCGGATCAGTATCATTCAAATTGGGGGAGACTTCATAGAATTTAGATTCATTGAAGATGACATGTACACTTTCCTCAACACATGAGGTCCTCTTGTTGAATACGATGTATGATTTGTTGTTAGTTGAATATCTAACGAAGACACCTTCATCACTTTTTGAATCAAACTTGCCAACATCTTCTTTCCCATTTATAAGTATAAAACACCTGCAACCAAATGCTCTTAGATGACTGATATTGGGTTTTCTACCAAACAATAGTTCATATGGAGTCTTGTTTTTGAGAGACCTGATCAGACATCTATTAGTTACATAGCAAGCAGTGTTGACAACCTCAACCCAAAAGCTTTTGGCTAAGCCCGACTCAATAAGCATAATCCTTCCAATTTCCACCAATGTCCTATTCTACCTTTCTACAACTCCATTTTGGTATGGAGTTCTAGGGGCCAAAAAATTATGATAAGTTTCTTGTTTAGCATAGAAATTATCAAGACTTGAGTTGTCAAATTCAGTGCCATGGTCAGACCTGATCCCTACAATTCTAGTGCCAAACTGATTTTGAATTTGCTTGATAAGAGTAGTCAGTAACTCTCCTATTTCATCCTTGGTCCTCAAGAACCTTACCCAGGTGAACCTTGAATAATCTTCTACAATCATCATCAGAATGTACTTCTTTCCTACACGACTTTGAACTTTTACAATTACACATAGATCAACATCGATACGTTCTATTGGTCGAGTAGTACTGACCTCATTTTTGGACTTGAAAGATCTCCTGGTCTGCTTTCCTTTAGCACAAGCTATGCAAATCTTGAGATTACTAAAGTTCAACTTTGGTATCCCACGAACAAGGTCCGTCGAAGCTAGCTTGGTCATCAGGATGGACTAACGTGACCAAGTCTTTTATGCCAGAGATTTGTTGATTCATCCTGCACCGTGAGATAAGTGAGATTGTCTTCCTTGGTAGTCCTCAAGTCAACCACATACATATTCCTCCATCTTTTAGCGTCAGAATCACTTCATTTATTTCCAAGTTGATTACTGTGCATTTTTCAGATAAGAATCTCACTTCATTACCCTTGTCACAGATTTGAGAAACACTTTGAAGACTATACTTCAATCCTTGGACATAGTACACCTCTTCAATAGCTTTCTTGAAATGCTTCCCAATCTTTTCTATGCCCAAAATATAACCTTTTTTACAGTCACCAAATGAAACACTATCACCTTTAACTTCTTTCAGAGTGAGGAAGTTTTTGGTTATAGCAGAGAACCTGGTCTACATGTCGTGTATCGACTCACCTTCCATCATGATAAAATCTTCCTACTATGAGATGAGCATATCCACATTGGATTCAATCACTTGTTTCGTGCCTTTATGAGCATTTTTCAGACAGTCCCAAATCTCTTTAGCCGACTCACATGCAAATTTTCTGTTGTAGTCCTCAGCTCCAATCCCACAAACTATCAGTTTCTTTGCCTGTAATTCTTTTTGATCTTCTTTCTATCTGCCTCGGAGTACTGTTGCCTGGTTTTTGGAACTAGCGTAGTGATTTCTCCTTCTTTGACTTTAATCGAGGGAACATAAGGTCCATCAAGAATGATGTCCCAAAGTTCGCTATCCTCAGCCACAAGAAAATCACGTATTCTACTTTTCCACCATCCGTAAAACTTCCCATTGAATCTGGAAGGCCTAGTGGAAGATTGTCCCTCTTCAAGATTCAGAGGAGCTGCCATTTCTCAAACCACAGATCTCTAGATGCTAACTGTATAGAGATTCTTTGCTCTGATACCACTTGTTGAGTAGCTACACTGATACAGATATAAAGGACCAGGTTCTTTGAGTGCAGTAAGATAGAGAACAATCAGTAAATATGTTGAGAACAGAGATTTAACATCGAAAAACTCCTTGCTCAAGGGAGGAACAAGAACGACCTGTCCAACAGGATTTCTGACACCCAAAAATCCACTAAATGAATGAGCAAAGTAGTCAAATACAACACATAAGGTTTATTTGCCTCACTCTCTCACACATCCTACTTAAAACCCCTGTTACTAGTTATGAGCAACAAAAACCAACACAAGTCTACACTCTCACCACTAGATGAAGTTAGACTTCTACCCGAACACCTCAAGGCACAAACACGCCAAGAGATCTATAATTTGGAGTTACAAAACACAACAATGATTAGTGTTTCTTTATAAGATACGAAGTGATCTTACAATGATTCAACACTACTCAGCATAATACATAAAAGGAAACTATAGATATCTTCTATTAGGTCCCTCGTACACATATGCTGAGTTTCTCAATAGGAACCAAAGAAGAACTTTTAGAACAACAAGAATATCAATTTTGTGATCTTTCCAAAAGTTGATATTTTTCAGTGGTCATGCTCCTTTTATACGAACAGAGGACAATGGATAGACCACCGGTCCTTCAGTACAAGTTGATAGACATTTCACCAACCAAAACAACTTTAACAGCTATATCCAATTTCTGCGGACAATCCTCAACCTGATAAGCAACCTGGTTCTTACCTGATAAGAAGCCAAGTAGAACATGCTACCTTGAAGGTTAACTATCAACTATCATTCACTGATGAAAAGAAGAAACAATTAGTCTCTTTTGATGTTAGCTTGTGAATCGAACCTTTTAAAGGTAAAGATAACTGTTACACCATTTGTAAACCACGCAAGGTTAGTAGTGATCATGTAGAAGATCCAATTAGTGATCCCCACAGACTTAACCATAAGTACCAGGAGATGCAATATGGATTGAGAGCTGAAAGAAGACAACGTGAAACTGGAGCATATGAAATGGTAAATTCAACTCCTTTTATGGTGTATTCATTTCATCTCTAAACAATTATAAATCAAGAAAGTGAGAGCTAGTAAATATAATTATTTTTTAACGTATTGCAGTTTCTACGTTGTGAAATTATATATATAGCTAGTAGTTCTTAAAAAAATCTTGTTAGATTGCAGTATTACTATCATAAGGGCAAACAATATCGATCTAGTCCGGATGTACAAATATATTTATTCAACAGTTTCTTTTGTTGGAAGTTGACCAAGAAACCAATGAAATAAAAAAGGTAAGTTCTTATATTGTATGCATTTTGTTGTACTACTATAACTTATTTGACAAAATTACTTTTAAAAAAATGATTAACTAGTCTAACGTTGAATTTCTACAAGAAGTGATTTTCACGACGACCTTCGAACTACATGACACTAACTTTTATCATCATATCAATTAGGTGCCAAGACATTTACATTATTCATACTAAATTGTCCTTATTAATCTATAGGTTTGAGTTGTTAAAAAGCGGTTCACGAAAAGAAAAGGAGAATAGTTCATCTTGAAAAAGGAATCATGGATCAGAGACCAAAAAACAAATGATGTACAGGATATGTTTAGGCATGGATCAGATTCCCTTTACAAGATGGAATATTCTCCTTTCCTTTTTGTGGACCGCTTTTCAACAACCCCAACCTATGGATTAATAAGGACAATTTAGTATGAATAATGTAAATGTCTTGGCACCTAATTGACATGATGATAAAAATTTGTGCCATGTAGTTAGAAGGCTGTCGTAAAAAATCACTTCTAGCAGAAATGGAAGGTAAGACAAGTTAATCACTTTTTTAAAAGTAATTTGGTCAAATAGGTTATAGTAGTCCAATAAAATGCATACAATGTAAGAACTTACTTCTTTTACTTCTTTGGTTTCTTGATCAACTTCCAACATAAGACAAACCGTTGAATAAATATTTGTATACATCCAAAATAGATCGATATTGTTAGCCCTTATGATAGTAATACTGCAATCCCACAAGACTTTTCTTAAAAACTAGCTATATATATAATTTTACAAAATACAAATTGCAATACATTAAAAAGTAATTATATTTACTAGCTCTCATTTTCTTGATTTATCATTATTTAGAGATAAAAAGAATACATCATAAAAGGAGTTGAATTTACCATGTCATATGCTCCAATTTCACATTGTCTCCACTCATCTCTCCATCTATGTAGCATTTCCTCATACTTATGCTTATTCTGTGGGATCACTAATTGGATCTTCTGCATGATATCTATTAACCTTGTGGGGTTTACAAATGGTGTAACAGTTAGCTTTACCTTTAAAAGGTTCGATTCAGAAGTTAACATCAAAAGAGACTGATCATTTCTTCTTTTCATCAGTCAACGTTTTGGGTACTCTTCAACCTTCTACCAGATCATTTTCCAGGGCCAGCCACCACAAGTGTGTTTGATCCTTGTAACCTTCTATACGCTGAACCCACTATAAATCTTCCTTTTTTGTCGGGAAGCAAAAATAAATTGTCCTCATTGGCCTTTAAATCTTTGCATTGTTCCAAAATCTTGAATTTTTTAGCCACTCTGTTGATTTTCCAGTCATTCAGATGCTTTCTAAAACCTTAGGTCCCACCCATGACCGTCTCTCATTTCTCTAATTGTGGATGACTTTTGAAGACTTAAATTGAACAAATCAAGGAAATTATTCTTTAGAGTTTCCTGTCTCACCCATACATCATTCCAAAACAAATTGCTCTCAATTAGTTCTTGAGATGAATACTCATCTTCTTACTCAAAGAATTACATTTTTAAACACTTATGAGTTTGATCACCTCCTTTTGCAATGTAAGATTTCTAAACAGGTCTGGAGAAGGTTTGTAAGTTGTTTGGCCTCGTATGGGTTATGCCAAGGACATTAAAAGGTCATCTTTTGGAAGAAGATGTAAGTGAGCTCGACCAAAGTGGATGGAAGATTTATGTAGCTGGACAGGAACTACAGGTGTTTTGAGGGGCAATTGGGAAGTGCAATCTCATAGTTTGAAATTTCAGTGTGTATCTTTTTGCTTGTGGTGTAACATGAGTAAACCATGTTATATTTTAGGAAAAGAAAAGAAAAGAATGGTAGTCATATTTGATTCGAAGCAAGTATATATGGTGATTGGTAGTAGCAACCTAAAAACTGTCTCAAAGAGTTTGTTTTTGAAAGAGTACAATGTGAGGGGAGTTAATATTACTAGACTTGATGTGGTTAGAGGAGAATCTTAATGTAACAAAAGGTAAAGGAATTACATATTTGAAGCAAGTGTCCTCCGTCCATACCCAAAAGAAAAATATTATTTTGTAAAGGCGACTAAAATTAAAATCCACAGCGACGAGCCAAAGTTTGTTACCTCTTATGTGCACATAATGTGGGTAAAACATTACCTGTAAAAGATGTTTAATGGAAAGTTGGACTACCGGTCTCTATATAAATTTCTTTAAAGAGTTCTCCTCCTCACACTATATGCATGCACAAGTTGTTCATAGTGTGGAAATGACCTTTAAATAATTAATTACATTTATGATAAACATAGGACCAACTCTCGTCATCTATTTGACATTTGACGCTCAATTGTAACAATAATAATATGTGAATGAGTACAATCATATGTTTGCTACTCATGTTAGATAACGAGAATTAGTTCAAGTATACTTATA
>JBCEWC010016786.1:0-12892 GCA_038996855.1 Solanum aculeatissimum
CAATTTTAATGGAAGTAATAATTCATCAAAATTGAAAAGGGGGTTTTGGGTCTTCATGGTTGAAAGAATAACCATGAGTCAATCCCACATACCTCATTGTGAAATCAATAAATTTACACATCCCACACTTTAATTGAAGAAAAAAATATTCATAAATTTAAAGACCCAATTTTAATGGAAGTAATAATTCATCAAAATTTAAAAGGGGGTTTTGGGTCTTCATGATTGAAAGAATAACCATGAATAAATCCCACATACCTTTAATTACTCAAGAAGAATAAGAAAAATCTGAAGAAAAATCCAATTTCCACAAGTTTCCAAGCTTGTCTTTAATGGAGGTTGAGAGAAAATTGAGAGAATAGTTTGGAGAGATTCAAGAGATTGGATGAATGATGGAAATTAGGGTTCAATTTAGGGGTTTTAGGAGAGTTTAGAAGGACTATAATGGCCCTAATATCATTTAAAATTACAATTACACCATTAATAAAATAGAAAAAATAACTGAGAACTAGAGTCGTAGAGCACCTACACGGACCGTACAACGGTTCACAGCTGGCTCACGGGCCGTGAGGCTACACACAGATTGTGAAGTGATCTATGACACCTCACTTGGCTCGGAGTCCTGTCTCAGGGTCCAAGCAACTCTCTGGACCACTCCATGGGTGCCCTCAAGAGCCGTAAGGCATCACATAGACCGTGATGGGGTCCGTGGAGCCTCACTTGGTTCCAGGCCTCAGACCATCATCTAGCCCACTTTCTGGAACAACCCACAGACGTGCTCACGGGTGGTGGACCCCCACACTATTTATGGTCCTTCCGTGTGGCCCTGCCTTAGCCAACCTTGGCCCTCCCTTTCCAGAATGCTTTCGGGCAAAGACAGTCCCACCATAAGGGCCATAACTTCCATATACGAACTGTGATTCGAGTGAAACCAATTGCATTGTGAAGATAACTCAAAGAGTTTCATTTTGATAGGTCATAGTCCACACAGTTCATCCTATATCAAGAGATATAGCCATTCAAAGTCAGTACTCTCTACAAAACATCAAGCAAACTTAACCAACACGATTCCTTTGGACATGGCCACATAAGTAAGACCCATGATGGTCACTAGCCAACCAAAACAGGTTCTAATAGACCCTAATCAACCACTACGAAGTTCAAAATTTTTCAGGTCATTACAGCCAATTCCCAAAACAGGGGTTTAGGTCCACTATGAGACCATGACCTACGGGTCGTAGAATCTGTTACAACCCATAGTCTATCTTTCATGGGACTTGCACCCAATTTTAACCCGAACCTGTCAATGATTTAAAAAGGGGTAAAATACCCCTTATTCTTGCCAAAATTTCCTAAAATACCCAAACCCCTTTTTCTTCCCCATGTTTCTGACCACCGTCCTAACCACCCCTATAGTTTTCGGCCAACTTCCAACGAGTGTCCATCCACCTAGGGTTCTATTTGCTTCGGCTTCCTCCTTTAATTTCTCAATTTGTTTTATCAATATCTGGTATGCTTTTAACTTAGATTTTTATATGTCACCAGAAATTATGTCATTAGGTTGAGTCATTATTGGGAATGGTATTCTGAGTATTAAGTCATAATAATAGGTGTTGCCCATTTATGTGAAAGAATACATACTTGAAACTAATTGTGTAGTCACCTTTGAATTGAACGATGTGTATGCCGGAACATGTGTTGAATGCAATTAGCCATGAAGTGATTGTATGTAATTTCTTGAAATCACGTGATCACTTGTCATCATAAGAAAATTGAAATATTTGTTTATTGAAATATGGTTGTTTGTTTTGAATGATAACACAAACTTTTGTTGTTCAATGTTGGTCGGAACGTTATGTGAATGTGATTCATAATTGAGGGGGTAGTTCTAATAATTTATACATATGGGGTGTTGGGTGATTTGGTGAAAATGTGTTGAGTGTGTAAAAGTTTTACTTTGATGTTGATGATACTTGACAAACCTTGTTTTCGCTCGTCTATGGGGTAATGGAACTTATTTGATGGACTTAGAAAATCCAAGTTGTTGTATTTTTAAAGCATAAGTGTCTTTTACAGCCCGTGGATTAATCAACGAATCATAGTTTCCCTTCATAAGTAAGTTCAACAACTTCGGGATTTCTAGGATTTCATTAGACGAAACCATTTATGGGTCGTAATTTAAACTATGGCTTATAACCTGGTTTCGTAGGTTTCATGCATGTAGTTGTTCATCTTTGACTTACACCTACGACTCAGTCTTTGACCCATAGTTTATTTTACAAGTGATACCTGATCTTGTAGGTGCATTTCTAGTAACTTAAATTATTGTACCCTATTACCTATGAAGGCTTTCTACGACATGTAGATTTTTCTACGGCTCGTAGATGAGCCTCCGTAGGTTCTTCTGTCATATATTTTTGTAACTTCTTGCTTTTCATTCCTGTACTTTCTGGACTCATGGGTTTGTGTGATGATTATATCAAGTACTATGGCTCTCAAACCCAAGAGAGATTAGATATAGGCCATAAAAGATCGACTGAGAGATGAGCTGATTGAGTCTAAGATAAGTAGCTAAGTAAAAGAGCTTAACATCCATCCAGATGAGGGAGTCGAGCCATGATAGACTTGGGTGGCTACAAGACAGATACTGTCGACCTACACTCTATCCATAGTTGCTCAACCTACCTAGTCTAACGAGGGAGGTGATAGAAATAGCAACTCTATTGAGATGAACTTCTCCGGAGAGGGGTCAGGCTTTAGATCAGGAGAGGAGTCAGATTCAGGGGTTGTGGAGTCCACCTCGGCACCACCAACACTACTTTTACCCCCTGACACTTTAACTAGTAGGTGGTGTGTGCGGGGTATGCAACGCATATACTGGGATGACCTCCATCATGATGAGTGAAGCCGACAGACCAGCACCATATTCAAGGAGCCCTTAATTATTACTACTAGGCTTGATAGTGTTCAAGGTCTTCAGAACACTGTGGCCCCTTATAGATTAGAGTGAATAGCAACCCTATTCGAGAAGTACTCCCTAATGATGTTTTAAGAGTTATACGATTCATATACTTCCACCATTATAGAGTCGACTATGAAAGAAAAGAGACTCCTTGCTCAACCCCAGATTATGCAGATGATGGTATGCGGGGCTCCAATTGACATATTAGAGGCTTCCATTCATTGGTTCCTATTTGTTCATCAATACGAGGCTCCAGTTTCCACAATAGAGTATGGTCACATATTGACCCAAAGTCGAGATTAGGGCATGACTGGAGATGCGGCCCGTAGGGCCACTTTGATGAGATGGATTACTGATCATATTACTGAGCAGGTCCAGGACCCTAACTGGGTTTCCATGTCATCAACGATCATGAAGGCTTAACTTAGCTTCATCGAGATATTTTGGTGGGCCGTAGTGCGTTTGCGGATCTGGCTAACACATGCAGATAATACCTTGACACCAGATTGCACAATATTGGTTGCCAATATCTTGGTTGGCTTTGATATTGATTAGGCTCAATTGATAGCAGAGTAGAACCATGAGGCAGCCCTGAAGATGTCCACCTCCATCCCCTTCCCGTGCTTGATCTATCATTTATTTATAACGATGAGGATAGAGATTCTTCACTAGATGAACACTCTGATCAAGGTTTAGAGGATACTAGATACTAGCCTTATTAAGGCTGATGAGAATCCAGTCGCACTTTCGCAAGCACCACAACCTCCAGTGTGCATACCAAAGATGTTCACTGCAACACCATCATCTGAGCCCTCGACTTTGACTGTTGCCCAGATATTGAAAGACCCCAAAGACAGAGGCTGATAGAGAGAGCGGGACCCTTACTACTGCTACTCGTATGTCAGAGGTCGTACCCATGCAACCTTCCTCTTCACGAATTTTATATGTGTCTGTGGTATCTATTTAGATCCTGTCACAATGATTAGTTCGCACTGAGTCTCCATTGACTCAGCTACTATAGCAGATTAGGCCTTGGGTATACCAGGGCATTTCAGAGTTTGAGAAACATATGTAAATGCACTATATGGCCACTATTGAGGAGAGGAATACACCAATACATAGCTGCATAAATGCATTTGAGAGGCGAGTGAATCAAAGCCATGGTCTAACTTAGCCTACTTACTTGACAGCCTTTCAAGAAGAGATCTAACAGCTCCACACTGAGATAAAGGCAACAATATCAGCACCGCTAGTGCTTCCTCTGACTAATACCACTGTAGCAGTTATTGATTTATTTTTTCCTAAGGAGAAACCATTTTTTGTCCTCGAGAAGAGGCCTCGTCTTAAGGATGATGATCCAGATGCAGTGAGGCAAGATGTGAAGTTGACAAAGATGTTGTAGTTTGAGGCTTCTAGGTGAGGCTCTATCATAAATGAGCACACCCGATAGGCTCATGAGGTTGAGAAGGTCAGGGTTGTTGGACCCTCCAGATATGCTGCTATTGTTGAGGAGACCACCAGAAGGTTGAGGGTGGTCAAATACAGTAAGAGATAGGCACTTAGGTTCCCAAGTATGTTCTTTTTTACCCCTATGCTTTATTTTGATATATTTTGTGCATTGAAGATAATGTAAATCTTTTTTAATGAGGTGTGGTTAGTTATAGACGTCGGTGAAGTCTAAGTCGCCAAGACCTATAACTATCTCATATTTTGAGTCCAAGGGGTTTTCTTGCCTGTGTTCTTTCCCTAAGGATATTTATTTTCTATTGAACTGATATGTTTAGGATGCGTAAGAAGTATTAGTAGCATATTGTACTAAAGTATGTGGCATAAAGCAGTTTTTATGGAAAATGATACCCATCACATTTTTGTGTTAGGTAGTTTTTATAACAACCATGTGAATTTGGTAATTGACAGTGCTTGTACTGATAAGTTGAGGTTTAATTATGATGAAAAACATGATCTGAGAGTCTGTGTTGATAGTGTAATCAGTTTCAAGTATGTATGAGCTTCTTTGCAAAATTCTTATGTTGTGTTTTAATTCAAAACTTGCCCTGTTACTCTGACTGAGACCGTAGATGAATTGGGTAGGAAAGGATCTTAGGTTGTTGTTCATATTAGTCTACTTAGCCTAAATGACCGACAAAAATACATTGTGTATCCCTTAATCCTAATATTTGAGCTTTACATTTTCTTTGTAAACACCTAAATAACCAAGCCTGAATGTGAACTCAGGAATTTAGCCCTGGTCCTTCCTTGAATATTATGCACCTTGACTCAAGAAAAAACCCTAAGTTGAGATTGGTTACTTAAAGTGGCCTTGGTTCATTGGTTGGATATTGTGCACGTCAACTTAGGCCACAAGCCTAAGTTGAGGGTGACTAGTGTAAGTAAAATCATACTAAATTGTATGGAAGCTAGTGATACATGAAAAGAAGGGAAACATGTCCCGCAGGTGCAAGAAAAAAAATAATAGATGCGTAAATAATGAGATGAAAAGAATAGAATGTCAAAAATAAAAGGTAATGAGCTTAAAAGTTTGAATAAGGCAACCATAAAGGTTTTAAATAGGAAGAGGGAAGAATAAATTGACAATAAAAGTGTTGGTAGGGCAAAAGTGTAGAATAATACAGTTTCAAGGAGGGTCATTAGTCACTATGTTCCTAAAACATCATACCAAAGCCCCCTAAGCCTACGTTACAAGCCTATAAAGTCCTAAAGTAATCCTAGTCCAAGTAGTCGAAGGTCATGGTCATGAGTATAGGGAAAAACATATGGTATTAGGCACAGTATGGGAATATCTATTGTGAGTGTGAGTGATTTAGTTATTCCCAAGCATTGAATTTGAAAATACTATCATGAGTGAAATATGGGGCTTCTTTCTGCTAGGGCACTTGAGTACACTATTTATTCTAGGTTATTTTAATGATTGTAGCTTATTTGTGGTTACCTTGCTTGTGTACTGTCATATATATTAATTTGCATTGGTTTGTTTGATGACTGTCCAATATGCCTTGAAGTGTCAGTATGAGTATCTGAGATTGATTTTGAGATGATGTATGTCATTAGATTGAGGTTTGTGTGTTGCTATACTACTTATGTAGATTGAGTCTATCGCTTGAGGACAAGCAACAATTTTTAGTTGAGGGTGTAGATGTGCTGCAAAAATACAAAACATTTGATGCTTAAAACTTGAATTTTATGTGTTCTCAAAGAGATGTTAATGGTTTTGATGTGTTTTTATGTTTATTTTGCAGGATTACAGGATTTGGCATGATTTTGGGCCAAATGTTACAGAAGTTAAGTTTTTGAGGACTAACGAGATACTTTATGGACTATGGATACTTCCATGAGCCATAGGGAGGTTTTGTGGGTGAGATCCAGTGAAGGGCCTAGTTTCAGAAGTTGCATTCACGAATTGTCAGACGAGCCATGGAAGTTTTCATGAGTCATGGATTAGTTTCGTGCCTAGAGGATCAGAGTTTGAAGAGTTTTTGAAAGAATTGTCAGACAAAACCCTATACGAGTCGTAAGTAAAAGGATGACCCGTAAAAAGGTCTCGTGGTTTTGAAGCCTATTTTTGAAGATACAAAATACGAAGCCCTGGTATGGGCCATAGTTCCTAATATGGCCCATAACTCAGTCGTAGAAACTACCGAATCTAGTTTTCCTATTTTATTTTGGATTTGTATTTTAGTTATGATAAATAGGTTTTCAGATTTTTTTAGGAGAGAGGACGTACCAAATATAGAAAAATAGTAGAGAGGCACACGACAAAAGAGAGAAACACTTTGAGAACTCATATTTTGTGATTATTACATTGTGGTTTCTTTTGGAGAATTTGGATTTCTTGTTCTTAAATTCATCATTTTAAGTACTTAATCATGCTATTCTTTAACATGATTTCTTCATCTATAATGATCATGCATAGCTAAGTTCACAACTAGGGTTCTAGGAACCATGAAGAACTAACAAGGAAAAATTAGATAGTCCATAATTCTTGGAAAGTGTGCATGCATGTATTAATTATGCTATTCGAGGTTAACGCTTTTTAATGGTGTCCAATGTTAGAACTTGCTCTAATTTTTATCGACTGGATCAAGGTGGTAAGAAATGGGAAAAGGGAGTAGTTAACTGGATTCGATATGATCCCTCTCGTCTAATCAACCAAATTGGATCAACAGGAGATTGTCCTGGAACAAAAGGTAAGGGTTAGTAATGTCACGCTGCGGGGTTGGATCAAATCATGTAGTGAAATTTACTTCTCGGTTGGATCAAAGGGTTTGGTAAACTTAACTTGTAGTTTTTCATAATACAGACTAGAAAAGGTTATGATTATCTGGTGATACTGCATTCAGAATTCATGGGGAACACAATACCCTAGTTACTTTTCTTATTGATTTCACACACTTACTTCTAGTTTAGGTTTACCTACTGCAATCATAAAATCCCCCCCTCTATCTGGAGATAAGTAGGTTAATTCAACTCAAATTGCTTGTAATTACTCCAGGTATAATCATATTCCCTATGGGATCGACCCTAACCTCGGTTAGGACCACTTATCCTTTAAGTGGAGGTGTATTTTGGGCGACATCAATTATGGTTGTGACTAAAGAGCTAGGATAGCTACTCTGGGGTTGGTAATTGGCTTGTCTGTAGGTGGAATATAATAGGCGCCATTATGACTGGGACCAGGTCGTGACACATGATCCACCTAGTTTGAACTAAAGTTATATGTTGAGATTGATGAAAGGCCATACCTTATGAAATTCAAGTTTACATGTATTATGAATGATGTGGGATATCAAGTATGTTATGATCCTATGGAAATAAAATGATATTTATTCAAGATTATGATGCCCCTCTTATGTTGATTATGATTTGAACGAGATACTCTTGTCATGGTATTTGATTTATGAGCTTGCTCATATAGTCCATGGTACTAGACTTAGCACCGAGAGGAACTTGGTAGATTTCTATTATCCCTAAACTACGTGCCATCGTAGGATTTTTGTGTTAGCTAGTAGATCCACAAATAGCTCCATGTTATGTTTAATCACCAAAATGGGTATGTTCCCATAAGGTTTATGTATGACACTCTCTGAAATGGGTAAGATCCCGTAAGGTGAGGTATAGTCTACCTTGGAAAGTAGACTAATCCTTTTTCGGTGTAGAGGCAACATCAGGATTCCATATAGTAGCTTAGATGGTCTTTTATGTCCGTTAAGGTCTATTTCCCGCATATGTAAGCATCATGGTTATGATAATTTGATTTTCCCTCCATGCATATTTTAACTAAGACATTTGCCATTCATGTCATATTGAGCTTATTTCCCTTGTACATGATTATGCATCTTGTGTATTATGACTTTAATTTCCTTGTTGCATTGTATCCCGCATACTTAGTACATTCAAAGTACAGACATATACTTTTTGCCTACATTATCTAACCATGTAGGGACCAAAGCTCATATTCACCCACCTCCTTGTGGCTAGTATGCTGGGTTGAAGATTGCTATTGGTGAGTCCTCTATTCGAGGGAAAACAACCATTTTCATTCATACTTTTGTTAAGACGTGTCTATTTTGAATACTTACTTTTGAGGGTGAGCTCAAGAGATGTCTCGACCCCCATTCCACTAATGTTAGAGATGTTGTTAGATATTGTGAAATGCTTGCCTTTTAAGATGTTTATCTACTTATGAAGACTTCCTTTAGTCTCTATCCCTTGTACGTATTTGTTGGATATTGGTGGATTGTGATAAAAGTCCACCCAGGACACATGTGTGCATTTTAAAGTAAAACCCAAGACGACCCCTATATGCCCACCGAGTACACAAAATTATCTATACTAAAGTGGTTAGGAGCCAGAGTTCTGTTGGAGTAAAGTAATGTATAGGCCACAAATCTATGGGATCGAGGCCTCAAACCCATGGTGATGAAAGTGATCAAAATCTCTAAACAAGTGGGTCTTAAACCCGACACCTAGGTAATCATATATTGATAAAATCAAGGCCTTGAACCCTAATTTTGAGGTGTTGGTAATCTCATAGAATGTGAGGGCTCGAACCCAATACCATGGTAGTGATAGTACTATAAAAGTGAGGCCTCAAACCCCAATAGTCTAGGCAATCATAACTCTATAAAATCAAGGCCTCAAACTGTTATGCCTAGATAATTAAAACTTTATAAAATTAGGCATCGAACCCCAATATTCTCACATAAATGGTTGAATGTGGTGCCAAATTAAATATTCTCTTATCAAGGACCTAGTAATCACCAAGATCTCCTTTTTGTACTTTACCAAGTCTATAATTACATACACATGATTCGAGGCCTTATTGCCATATAGAACAATTCATTAACTCCACTCGAGCTTCAATCGATACTAATAAAAACCAATCAAAAGGTTTGGGTTCTTACCTTGTCACAATAGTCAAGAAAACGTGGGGAAAATTATAGACAGCAATGGTCACAAGTGCATAGTTATTTCCTAGCTAAGGATCAACTAGACACTTTAGTCTGCTATGCCATTGTACAAGGATCTATGCCAGCTCGAGCGACATTGAGGCATATAAAGAAAGTTATTTATCCTAAACTAAGGCCACATGTGATGCTAATTGATACTAGGGAATGAATAATAAAATTAGTAAACCCGCAAAGAATCAACAATGATCATATACTCACAATCACTCCAAGTGCTCGAAGAACCCAAATATGCTTCAATCACTAAGGCTCATAACAACTACAAGCCAGCACTATCCTAATGACTACACATGCTTATCAGGAATCAAGGTTCAACAAAGGAAAATATAGCACTACTAACAATGGAACAAGCTAAAAAGGCATACTACGAGCTCACGACTACTTGGTGATATCAACTAACACTATAACAAGAATGCTAATACCTAACACAAGAAAACTAACTACCCTACCTAAATTCCAGTCAATTCAATATGAATTTACACTAGCTAACTCAATCTGAAGAAAGGGAAATCATTCCCTACCTATAGGTTGATCACGCGTGCTCCACTTCGCTTTGTTGATGCCTTCCCTTTCCTTATGGCCTCTGAATGCTACCATGCTACCAAAAAGGACTCACAATGTCCTAATAATGTCTTTGACACTAAAATCTCAAGAAATAGAGATGGACTAATTTCGGGGCCAAAAATGAGAAATTTGGGACCCGCATAAGAAATTCTAGAATTGGCCTCAACAATTAGTCCAACATGACATTCTCAACTTAGCCAACATTATGGAAGTTGATTTAGGGTCAGAAATCATCACAAATGAACAAATAACTGAAATTCAAAAATTATGCTAGAAGGCCAAGAAATGATAGTAGTTATGGGTACAAAAATTACCAAAATAAGCCTCATATTTCGAAATGAATCACTCTATAGCCATCCTTATGAAAAAACCACCTAGAATAAAGCCAAGAATCACTAAAAATGAATAATCACAACCCAAGAAATCATCACCCAAAGCTTCCCTAAAATTTACTTCAAAAAGCACTAAACCAGCAGATATAACGTGAAATTTACTTGAAATGGAGATTAAAATCAACTTTTTGATATCGTCAATGTGTTCCCCATGAAATTTCCTTGAATTAGGACCCTTAAATAACCAATTTTTCCCTTAAACTATTTTAGATATTGACTTGAAAAGTTTTGCATATGTGTTGATAGTCATCCTAAGAGCCAATATCAGAAGCCACACTAATGAACTTCGCGATCACTATGAAAAATGTCCCGAGATCCTGAAAGTTCCATCTATGTTCGTGAAGGTCTGGCCAGTCAAACCTCCAGGATTGTAGAAATTTCTCCTCATTTATGAAGGTCATAGGGTTCTAACCTCTGTGATCGTGGCCCCTTGCCTGCACCCGCGATGGTGTGGATCACCTGCACGAGAAAACCAGCCTAAATGCTGAGTTTTCAAGTTCTAAAATTACCAATGGGCTACTCAAAATTCATTTGGGACCCCGTATATGCCAACGAACTATGCTACTCTACCAAATATGATATTTCAGATTCAATGGCATAATCATAATTTCCATAAGAGGTCGTTACAATTGATTGTGGGCCCACTCCCATGTACAGTTTTAACCAGTCCGTCAAGTTCACTAAACTCTCAAAGTATGCTCCTACACTAGTGGTTGACCCTTGTATTAGAATGCACAAGTTTATTTTAGGGATTTCTGACTTGGTGGTCAAGGAATTCCGCATAACTATGCTTATTAAGGAGATGGATATTTCTAGGCTCAAGACATACACTGAACATATTGAAGAAGAAAAACTCAAGGAAAGGAGAATGAGGGATTCCAAGAGGGTTTGTTTTGAGGGTGGATTCTCAAACTCTAGAGGTGATAGTGGAAGTGACCATCTTCAACAGGGCCAAGGTTCAAATAAAGAAAGTGTCAAGGAGAGAAAGACTAATCCTAGGTGCAATGGGTGTGGTACGAATCATGTGGGTAAATGCTTGTTCGGATTGGGTGCCTTCTTTGGTTATGGAAACAAGGGCCATAGACTTGCTAATTTTTCTGATGTTACTAAGAGGGTTAAAGAATGTCATCCTTAAGGATAGATAGTCCTAGGTGGTCAAGGCACCCCAAGGGACTAACAAGGTAATGCTCCTCGTAACAACAAGTTCTATGCTTTGCATGCTAGACAAAAGATGAAGGAGACTCTGAATGTAGTAACTGGTATGTTAAAAGTCTTTGATATTTATTTATATGCTTTGTTTAATCTGGGTGCAAATTTATTTTTTGTCACTTCTTTCTTAGGTATTAAATTTTGTACAAGTCCTGAAATCTTAAGGGATTCTTTCTAGATTTATACTCTCATGGATGAGTCAATTGTAACTTGTAGAGTCTATCGGGGTTGTCCTATTTCAGTTTTGCATAAAGTCTTTCCTTGTGATCTTGTTGAACTTGAAATAGTTGATTTTGATATCATTCTTGATATTGATTAGTTACATGCTTCTTATGCCTCTATAGATTGTAGGACCCGAATAGTTAAATTTCAATTTTTGAATAAGCCTATTCTTGAGTGGGTGAGTAGTGACTCCACTTTTAAAGGTCAATTTATTTCTTGTCTCAAAGCGTGGAATATGATTTCTAAGGGGTGCATCTATAATATAGTCATGGTTAGAGATGTTGAGTCAAAGTCCCCTATTCTTGAGTTGGTTCCTGTGGTTAGTGAGTTTCTGAATGTCTTTCTCGAAGATTTGTCAGGTATTCCTCCCGAAAGGGAAGTACACTTTGGCATAGATCATATTCCTGATACTCAACTTACTTTTGTTCCTTTTTATCATATGGCATTGATAAAATTGAAGGAGTTGATGGGTCAGTTGAAGGATTTATTTGAGAAGGGCTTTATTAGGCCAAGTATTTCACCATGGGGTACTCCTGTTTTATTTGTAAGGAAGAAGGATGGGTCGTTTTTTATGTGTATTGACTATCAACAATTGAATAAGGTAACCGTAAAAATAATTATCTATTACCAAGGATTGATGACTTATTTGATAAGTTGCAGGGTGATACTCACTACTCTAAAATTGATATTCATTTTTTTTTATCATTAGTTGAGGGTAAGAGAATATGATATTCCCAAGACAACTTTTCGAACTAGATATGGGCACTTTGATACTTTTATGGTTGATACTTTTGAGGGTTGCATGATTGTGGTATAGTACTTAGGCTAAAATTGTAAAGGAGAGTTCATCATGTGGTATAGGTTAGAGGTGTAAAGGGCTAGGCTTGAATTGGTTTCGGTGGTTAGTAAGTCCCGAGGGATTGCCTAGAGCTTGGTAAGGTGACATATAGGTTGAACACGCCGTTGGGCATGAAGGAGTGGTATCCTCATCTTTCCCAACTCCACTCAAGCCTAAGATACTAGGTTCTATCTTTTATGGTCCTAATTGCTTGTTATCT